>BSBK01009380.1:2500-77253 GCA_027943335.1 Chamaecyparis obtusa | reverse complement strand
CAATCGCATCTCTTTCTTATCTACGTAGTGTTTCCTATTCAGCTTACTATATCATGATTCATCTTCGCACTCTATTTCATAATATTCATCATCTACATTCAAATCAATAATAGGAATCTCATTGAAATTAATGAATTTAATCTGCTCACCCTTTGTCACCTTCTTGTAGCTTCTTATTCTTGCACTCTTCCACTTTTATTTTCTTCACATTTATTCACCATTTAATTCAAGCATAAACCATCCTTTTATTATTTTTAAAATAATGAATTACTTTTTCATTCTCTTCTTTCTCTATTCTGGAAACATCCCTCTCAATAATCCTATATCCATTATATTTAACATGTAAAATCAACATCATTAAATAATCCATAAAAAAACAAATGTTACCTTATCATTCATTTTTGCAATTTTCACTCCATTTGTCAATTCTCGCTTCTCAACTAGTAAAAATTTTATTATCAGATCATCTTATTCACTCTTTGTATTCCCTAATACCTTCGAGTCCTCCAAAGGAATCTGTTCCACTTATAAAATTTCCCATATCTCATGCTCAACCTTTGCAAAATCACCTGCATACACAACTTTGTCTTGAACAAAAATTTCCCCAAACGAAGGGTAAGGTTCTCTCTTACCCATTTCTTCCTATAATATTTTTCTTATCTCTATGCTAATTGAAGAGTAAGGTTCTCTCTTACCAAAAAGATGCTACATTCTTTTTTGGCCCCCCAATGACCATAGTGTGTATGCACTAAACTGTGTGTGTGCTATAATAGGCACGCGCTATGGCTTGGGTCTCCCAAGCCTTAGGCTTGGAAAATTCAAACCATATCATGCATGAGCTATGTAAACCCTATAAAAATTGGTAAAGGGAGGAGGGCATGACAAGGGAGAGAGAGAGAGAGAGAGAGAGAGAGAGAGAGAGAGAGAGAGAGAGAGAGATCCTATTACACTATCCAAACAAAAAATAGGACCAATCAAATTTATTTCATTATATTGGCTAATGTTAACCATTAAGTAATTATAACACTTGAAACAACTTACTAATTAGACATTTTATAGGGAACCATGAATAACTTTTATACATAATTTTTGTAATCAAACCTTAACCCAAACACATAAGATATCATACTAAGACAATTTGGGGCCATTATGTGATGACAAAAATTACAAGGAGCTATGATAAATGAGTAATTGTAGGCTAATCACTAGTGTGTGGATATTGTCTAAATCGATTAATTGTCTGATTAAAATTTTACCATTGACTAAAAGAAATTATGTATAAAATATTTAAAATTATTTATATATATATAGACACACACACACATACTCATAGTTTGATGAAGTTTTGAATATTTTCTTATGGTAGTTTAATAGTAAGATTATAGTATTTAGTATATTCAGTATCTTAACATTTAAACATAAATTTAAATTTAGTGTTTACTTTTAAATTTTATAATATCATATTAAAGAAAATGATTAATATCAAATGAGGATTGAAATAACAAATATATTTCAATGTTAAATGTATATGTTTTTTATTTTAATCTTCATTTGATACTAATAATTTTCTTTATGATATTATAAAATTTAAAAGTAAATATCAAATTAAAATTTATGTTTATATATTTATATGTTACTGAATACTATAATCTTAATATTAAACTACCAGAATAAAATATTCAAAAACTTCATCAAATTTTGAATTTCACACTCACGATTTATATTAGAAGAATTGGAAAACTGATTGATATCGTATCTCTTGATCTTTTAGACTATTAAAACTGTTGAACACATTAAAATAAAATTCCTTCATCCATTCATAAGTAGCAGAATAAATGTGCTAAGTATTCAACAAATTATTTCTACATAAACTTAGCTAACCAAGTTTCGCGTGACAAAGAGATTTAAAAAAGAAAGAACAGGTAACCAAATTACAAATAGTCTATCATATGAGGTGGCTGTGACAGTATCAACGTGTATATTTTATTTTGCGTTAACAGATAACAAAAATATAAACTAATTATCATGGTAGACCAAGTCCTCCAGAGAATATGTACACGATTCGATAAATTGAAATGTCAAATCACACGCTACACTTCATCAAACTGTGGTTTGAATCCCCCTCATATTCACCCTCGTGCTACTGAAATCATATTTGTAATGGAAGGCACTAGTTTTCTCAGTTTTATCAGCACAAATATTGTGTTGTTCTCGCAAAAGTTGGAGAAGGGAGATGTATTTGTGATTCCAAGGGGGTTAGTGCATTTTCAGCAGAACGTGGGGGCATCATATGCCACTACAATTACTTCTCTTAATAGCCAGCAGCCCGGTGTTCAATTGGTTGCATCATCCGTATTCGGTTCCAATCCTCCCATTCCTCAGGGTATGTTGACAAAGGCATTTAATGTCAATGATCAACAACTCAAGGAGTTAATTTTTGTTACTCTAAATGGGTAGAACATTCTCGTGAAAGAAGATGCCATCTTGTCTCTGTTAGACTGTTCTTATTCAATTTCATTTATATCTTTCTTGTAAGTTGTTTTGAGCCTCCACCCAATAAGAGCCTTGTCCCATTTTGTGGCCGACCCGAATAAATACTTTGTTCGTTTTGGTTGAGCTGATTTTCAATAGAATTCAAGACATTATTTATTTTAAAGATAATTATTTGTGCTTCTTAAGTTGTCCAGATGGTTTATTCCATTTATTTTCTTCATTTATAATTGCACTTTTGATATTTCAAATACGATTGCATTTCTATTTTTATCGAGTCTGTTGTGATATTGAATGTTTTAAGGTATTCCTCATCATAAATTATGGTGCAAAATAAAATAAGTTTTCTTAAGGATAGTGTAGTGCAGTTCACTATAATTTAAGCAAGAATTATTGACAAATTAATTATGTTCTCTATCAATTTTGAAGTGGTTCTGGTGAGGAAAATAATCTGTTCAATTTGCTCTGATCTTTTCTTGCCTCCTGCGTTATTCCTTTCAAAAATTGTGTTATTTTTTCTTTTTCTTGTGTATCGTTCTGCAGTACTTCGCTCAGATGAAAATTTTCTTTTCTAAAAGGAATTGATGCTGATATGCCCTTTTTTAAGAACTTTTTTATGTTGCCCGGATTACCTATCTTAGGAAAATGATTGTCGAAGTTGTTCTGCCCAAGAAAACAAGTTTGATCGAATATGCTTTGGCGTGGAGCAGTTTATGATGAGTTCGTTGCTCTATTTTGAAATTTGTATATTGTATTCTGCCAAGGAGTATCAATTGTGTACTTTTTATTTTTGGAGCGTGAGGGAAGAACAAGTCTGATCGATTTTCCTTTTTTTTTATACGACAGATTTGTGGTAATTTTTCCTTTTCTGAAATTTTCCCTCCCTTATTTTATAAATGTGGTTAGAGTTTGATTTTCTACGATGCATGTTCTATGCATGCCACACTTACACTTAAACCTCTGTTAGAGAGAAGTACACTAAAATTAAATGGAAGGACATTCTTGCTTTTTGAGGGAAGATGTATTGTGAATCCCCTGCTCCATTTCCCTTTTTCTTCTATTTAACTTTGAACTTCTCTTTGTGTATATTGTAGTTACCAGGGAACTTATGGTTTGTGCTGCAAGATGTTTTCAAGTAAGTGTATGAGGAAAATATAACATAACTGATTAAAATTGATTTACTATTGTAGAATATGTTTTAGTTTCACTTGACCGTCAATTTATTGTCCTTTCCTATTTAAAATTTTGTTTCCCCTCATTTAAGATGTTTATAGAGAAAAATTCTATGCTTCTTTCTTTGTGCATGTGTATTAGCCTCTGAAAGAGATTGGTTTATCTGTTACTTAGCTTTAATTTTTCAGTAGCACACTTTGTAGCTTTTCCTCTCGTGGACTGGTCCATTGACTTGAGAATTTTGCATAATTTCTCGCCCATTTTTTTCTTTTTTTCTTGTGTATTGTGTTCTTCCTCTTTTGAAGCATAAGAAAGAAAAGTTTGTGCTTGTTATGGTACTACAAAACAAATCTATTTTTATATTTTGAAGGAGAGGAATCTTTACTGAATTTAACTTTTGATTAGTAGTGAATGAAAATACTTTTGCAAGGATGGATTTATGCTGATCAATTTAACCTTTTTTTTTTTTGTATTCTATGTTATTCCTCATGTAAAGCTCAATAGTGTGAAGTTTGTACTTTTCTGACGGAACTTATAGATTCCCTGTGCAGGAAAGGAATTTTTGCTGATTTTTCTTTTTATTAGTTTGAACATTTCTAATTACATTTAATTGTTTTCTACAATTTTCATTTGAGTTCTAAATCAAATTCGTTGAGGAGCAAAATAAATTGATTGATAAAATGATTTACTATCAGTGTCTGAACTTTTGATTGCATGATTGATAAAATGTTTTACTATCAGCGTTCCCTCTAATTCCTAATAGTGATCTATCCAATAGGCCAATGCCTACACTGGTTTATATTATTCTATATGACAATCTTAAGCCAATGATGTCTTGTTATCATTTGAAGTCTGGCTCTAATACTTTGTTAAGTTTTATGATCATTGTAAATGTAATAGCACTACTATTTTTGTATGTGGTTTTCAAATGTTGTGATCTCTTGTATTGATATTAAGAATAAGCCAAGAAGAGACACATTACCTTCATGGGACATGTCTATTCCTTACTTCACTAGTTTTGAATCATAGTATTTATCCGACTGAAATTACAAAACATTAACAAGAATTCATTGAGATCCTAATTATTGTAGTTGTGTCATTATTTTAGCTCTATCCAATCCTTATTTCTTTAATAATAATTTTGCCGAGCTATCCAAGCCTTATTTCTTCAAATCCATAGAAATATTAGTTATTAAAATTTGAATTGTTTAGAAAACTTTATTGAATTATCTTGTTGATATATTTGAAAGAAATGATCCTTCTTGTGGGAAAGCGGATCTTCATTGATTCTTCCAATATAAATCATCTGCTGCTATATATTTCCTTCTTTGCAGTGATATATAGAAGGATAAACTATATTGGTGAGTTGTGTAGAATACTAACATATTGAAAGTTGGACATACTAATTATTTGGCGAACTCAAGTCTATTGGAGAACCATTTTCCTACTATAATACTTCATGTTTAGATACAGTTGCTCTGAGGGAAAATTGTTGCGAGGAAAACATTATTTATATTACTGTGATATTAGAATACACGAATCTCAAGAGTTTTATTTCTCCATAATCAAGTTTATTACTATTCTATGAAGATGACAAGTTAATGTCTTACTTGGGCATGTCGCTAAAAATAATGGACATGATGGACATGATTAGAATGATCTGATAAGCTAAAGAAACAAAGGGAAAATATAACTAGGACATGCAATATAATATGTAGCTACAATAGTTAACACCAATTGTTTCCTGTCATTTAACATAGCCATGAGACGAGTCATCATAATTTTTAACTATTTGATATCCTTTACAAGTTTGACTTATTTTGATAAAGGAGTTTAATCTTATATTGACATTCATTTTCTCCAAAATGAAAGAGTAAGAATAATTTACTATAAAAATTGTTTGAGGTATGATCCTACATTCATCTCTCTTGTATCATATTTTATTGCATAATATAGTTAAGTAATGTATCGTCACCATTATCTATTAAATTCAACCAAGAAGTACTAAAATATTGAATAATTAATATGGACAATAAATTTTGGTTCAAATCATGTCAAGATATTTCAAATGTCTACATTACATTCTAAGTTCTAATAGAGGTGGTAGTGCTCAATTTTGATTCAATTAGGACACCAATGTATATATTGGTCTATTAGATATAGACACCATACATATTAGCATCTATAATATCAAATGTCACTTGACTTTATTCTTTAAAGGAAGTTATAGTGAAAATCTATAGTACCACATGTAATAGTCAGATTCAATTCCATATGGTAGGATTATAGTAGCTGCAATTGAAGGTTGAAATAAAGATGGAGAATTGTGTTTCAATGTGCAACTTTTATTTTTTTAGATAAACGAATGAGTAATAAAAATCTTGGTTAATTAGTCTAATTCAAACACGCTCAAATAGAACTTTTAGAAGAACAAGTATTTGTTAAGGATAACATAGACATGAGTAATGACATACAATTTTTTTTAAAAATTAATAACATCAACAAAAGGAACCATTATTTCACTTGAGATTTAGAACTATGGAAACTTTTTATAAGCTACCAAATCCATTTATAAAATAGCTAAAGTATCGAATGGCTTTTATAGGAAAATTATTAGCATTATGTATTTTTCAATCTTTGTCCTCGATAGAGGGAAATTCATTTGCTGGAATCTGTTGAACAACAACCCTTATTCTTTTGATTCTTATTCATTGTGTAGCTTACATAGATTTATCTTTCTTTTAATTGCTCTATGAAGATTCCAACAAGTGGTTGATTGTTACATAGCCGAGCCTCCAGTCTATTTATATTGCTATTGAAAGGTTGACATAGTATATAAAATGGAAATATATATTGCTCCTGTGAATCAGCCCAAAGTTTATTTGTCTCAAGGTTTGAGTTCAGCACTAGGGCCAATCATCAATGTTCATCTGCGAGAAACATAGTATCAATGTGGACAACCAGGAAAAATAATTTATTTTAGAAGGCCATAGCCATCCATGACAAAGATTGCCCTGACCGTTGGTAAAAGATGTGTGTGATAGTCAACCAGAAAGTTAAAGAAGTAAAAGGGCATAATGAAATTCTATTAGATGACTTGAATGGCATTGAATCAGGCCAAGTACCTTTCCCCGAGTAAATTTCATTTAGTTGATTCTTCTACTAATTATGGAAACAAGGAAAGTATTTACGTCTAGATATTTAATTCAGAAATTCCAAGCAATAACCAAAAAGTAATTGATGCACTGGCATCAACCAGATTCTTCAATGCACTATGTGATTGTAGATACCTCTAACATGATTAAATTATTGAAGTACAATTGTGAGGACTAATTATTATTGCCTTTACTTTTATAAATGAACATATTATCAATATGAGACAACATCACTAATTGATCTTTGTCAATAATGTTTTTATAAATTATATTTAACCGCATAAGACTATCCTTGAGAAAATAATATTTTCTTTTGGACAATGATTTATTACGAAGAATGTACTAAAAATTTCCAATATCAGAATGATTTGGACAAAAAAAGAAATATAATTGTAAATTAAGAATAGAATTGCGGTAATTGTATACAATCCTTAGACGCACAAATCAGTATCTTTTAAAAGAAATAATGTGTCAAATTTATTTCAATTCAGCCTCGATGAAAATGAGTCAAGTATTTATTCAGCTCGGCCTCAATGTAAGATGATGCTCTTATTGTAGAGAATTTAGAGGAATACTAAATTCTGGAAACACATAGGAAATGCTCTATTTTAGCAATGAATAAAATTCTAAATCCTCAAAACAGGGTAGACATGAAAGATGGAGAAATATGCAAGAAACTTCTTGCTTCTATTTAAACTAAAACACTTCTACAATTTGAAATATATACTTGTAACTGCTAGATCATCTAAAGCAATAACTGCTTAACAGAAAGATCATTCACATCTCTGTCAAAAAATAGAGTATTACAAAAACTCTTGCTGCTGCATACAAAAGAGAGATTTCAAAATATTATCTCTTTTCTTGCTAAAAGAATAAAAACATTCTTTGCTTTATATAAAATTTGCTGTCTAAAAGAAGAGAGAAAAATTCCAAGGAAGAAATCAGATTTCCCCAAATCTGATTTGAACTTATCTCCTAAAAGTTCATTCAAAAATATTTAAATAAAACTTTATCAAAAGTCAAATATGGAGGCTTCTAGACAACTAGATTTGATTTGAAAATCTAACACTCCCTGATTGTCTTGAGCCGACAAACAAGATCATGCATGATCCAAACTAACTATGCCAAGATTTCTCCTTAAGCGCTCAAAACTTGCAATACCCAATGGCTTGGTGAAAATGTCTGCTAGTTGCTGCTCTGACCTGCAAAAATTTATTTTTATTTCACCATTCTCAACTAATTTTCTGATAAAGTGATATATGATTTCAATGTGCTTGCTTCTTTTATGAAACACTGGATTCTTTGACAAAGCTATTAATGAAATATTGTCACCAAATATTGTGGTTCCATCCTCTTGTTCTTCCTTCAAATCTGCCAAGATCCTTCTCAACCAAATAGCTTGACATGCTACTGCATTTGCTGCTATATATTCTACCTCTGCTATAGATTGAGCAACTATGGGTTGCTTCTTAGAAGCCCATGAGATTACACCTGAACCCATGTGAAAGACATATCCAGAAGTGCTCTTCCTATCATCCAAACTCCCTGCCTAATCACTATCTGTGTAGCCAATAAGATCAAAAATATTTTCTGCAGTATACATAATACCATATCCCTTGGTTCAATTCACATACCTTAGGATTCTCTTTCTCGCTTGCCAATGGGAGTGCTTTGGAGTTTCCATAAATCTGGAAATCAAACTTACTGCATGCATAATGTCTGGCCTAGTAGTTGTTAAATACATCAAACTTCCAACTAGAAACTTTTATATAAAATTGGATTCACATTGTTGCTGCAATCTTGTTTGCTTAACTTCAAACCTACTGAAGTTGGTGTTGGATTAAGCTTCCTACTTTGCATTTTAAATCTCTCCAAAATCTGATTTGCATATATTTCTTGAGAGATAAAAATATCATCATGCATTTGTTTTACTTCTATGCCTAGCAAAAATCTCAAGAAACCTAAGTCTGACATTTCAAACTCACTTTTCATGGCCTCTTTAAAATCAGTAATGAGGAAATCATTATCCTCAGTAAAGATTAAATCATCAACATACAAGACAACAATTAAAATATTACCATTTGTTGCCTTGATGTAAAAAGTGGGCTCACCATCGCTTTTGCAAAAGCCATTGCTCATCAAATATGAGTCAATTCTGCTATACCATGCTCGTGGAGCTTGCTTAAGCCCATAAAGAGCCTTCTTCAGCCTATACACTTTTCTTTCATGACCTAGAACTTCATAACCAGGTGGCTGCTCCACATAAACCTCTTCTTTTAATACTCCATTCAAGAAGGCGGACTTCACATCCATTTGATATACCTTCCATTTGTGTTGGGCTGTAATTGCTATGATAGCATGCATGGTTTCCATTCTAGCAACAGGGGCATAGGTCTCATCATAATCTCTACCAAACTACTATTTGTACCCATTAATCACCAATCAGGCCTTATGCCTATCTATTTTTTCTTCAGCATTGCTCTTGGTCTTGTAAACCCATTTAACTCCAATAATTTTCTTGTTTGGAGGTAAATTAGTGAGCTCCCAAGTTTCATTTTTTTTTATTGAATCCATTTCCTCATCCATGGCCTTACACCATTTTTCTTCTTTTTCAGCATCCTCAACATAAATTGGATCACTATGAAAAAATAATGCAAAATTTATATTTTCATCAAATTCATTTTCATACCTTTCATCTTGGTATATTTCTCTTAGACTCTTGGTCTTTCTTGGCACTAGGGAGGCGAGAGTGGGATCATAGCTCTCAGTATTGTTGTTGCTACTCTTTGTGGGGCCAATTTGCAACATTCTAGAGCCTTCTATACCTGTTGTTATTTCATTTTGCTAATCAAAAAATTTATCTTCAACAATACTAGGCACTTTTGTTGAAGTGCTTGAAGATGTGTCCACCGAGCCATCCCATGACTCATTTTCAATGAACTCCATGTCTCTTGAAGTGATCATCTTTTTACCAAATGGATCATATAATCTGTATGCCTTGGATTCTGGACTATAACCAATAAAAACACACTTCACTCCCTTGTCATCCAACTTTTGTCTTTTCTCCTTTGGCACTTGTGCATATGCTACACACCCAAACACTCTCAAGTGTTCAATTGTCCATCTATGCTTTGCCCATGCTTTCAATGGAATCTTGTCAAAAACTAATTTTGTAGGACTTCTATTAATTAAATAGACTGTTGTTGCTACAACTTCTCCCCAATATTCAATTGGGAGACCTTTTTTTTTATCATGCTTCTTTCCATCTCAATGATGGTTCTATTTTTTCTTCCAGCCACTCCATCTTTTTGTGGAGTATAACTGGCTGTTAGCTCCTTCTTTATGCCATTTTTCCTGCAAAAATTTATAAAAATATTGGAGGTATATTCCACCCCTCTATCTGTTTTAGGACTTTAAGATTTTGTCCACCTTCATTTTTAGCCTGGGCTTTAAATTCTAAAAACTTATCAAAAGCTTCAGATTTATTTTTCATAATGTAAAACCATGTTCTATGATTGAAATCATCTATGAATGTCATAAAATAAGTACTCCCCCCAATGGAAGTGATTTGTATAGGGCCAACTAAATCAGTATGCACCAGCTCTAATGGTGCTCTTGCCCTTCTAGAGTTTCCAGAATTAAAGGGTAGCCTATGTTGCTTACCCAAAATACAAGCCTCACACTTGCTACTGAAGTCTTTAATACATGGCAAATCATTTACCATACGTTTCTTGGATAATAAATTTAAACTAGTATAACAAAGATGTCCATACTTTAAATGTCATAGCTTGGAGGGGTCTTCAATCACACTCTTGAAGGCTAATTTTTGTACTGCTGTACATTCTTTCTTGGGAGGTGCAGTTGTTGATTGTGAAGAGAAACACATCTCTACTTTCAAAGGAAACATTCGGTTCTCTGTCATTTGAACTACTGCAACTATTTTCATGCTCCCATCCTTATAATAAATGACACATTGGTCATTCTCAATCAACAATTTATAACCATTTTGAGTGAGCTATCCAACACTCATCAAATTGTGCTTTATACCTGGGGCAAAGTAAACATTCTGAATTTATAATTTCTCAACTTGCTTGGTGTGGATCATAATAGATCCTTTTCCCACTACTAGAACAACTCCATTGTTCCCCATTTTAATTTTAGATTTTATATTCTTATCAATGAAAGAAAAAAGACTTTCATTACCACTCATGTGGTTACTACAACTGCTATCCAAATACCAGACTTCGGGGCTTCCTTCTTTACCAACATTGCACATGATGAAAAATGTGGGATTATCTCCATCACCCACTTTCATATCAGTCATATTTGCACTTAGCTTTGACTGATTACTCTACTTTTTCCACCATTCACTAGCATAATGCCCAAATTTATGATAATAATAACATTCAATATTACTCTTGTCTAACTATTTTTCTTCTTACCTCCTCTGGAATAATTTTGAGAGCTTCTAGCTCCCTCATTTGTGGCTACTTGTTCTAAGCTTTCTCCTCCAGTATTTTGTTGTCCGGAGTTACCATGACCTTTGCCTCTTGAACCTCTTCCAGAGTTGTTTCTTCCTCTTCCCTTGCCTCTTGCATTGGCTTGAGCTCTGAAAGCTTTCTCTTGAGAAGAATTTGCTGACCTATTAATGCAATGCTCATGGGTTTGGAAAGAACCCATCAACTCATCAGCAGTCATTAATGAGAGATCCTTTGCATCTTCGATGGTAATAACTAAAGTATCAAATTTTGAGGGCAGACTTCTCAAAACTTTCTCTACAATTCTTTGGTCCTCCATGGTTTCTCCATTGGTTCTCAACTAGTCTATCAAACCAGAGAGTCTTGAGCTAAAATCTGAAATGGACTCATTGTCCTTCATGAGAAGAGTCTCAAACTCTCTTCGAAGCATTTGAACCTTCACTAACTGAACTTTTTATGTCCCTTTGAAACTTGCATGAAGAATATCCCAAGCTTCTTTGGAATAATCAGCTGCTGCTATTCTAGGAAAGATTACCACTGTCAAGGTAGTTTCTATCAAGCTCAAACCTTTTGCACCTTTTCTCCTTGACTCCTTCAGCTGAGTCTTTTGATTGTTTGTGAGGGCAACAAACTAAACTGGGTCAGTCACATCTGTGAATCCATTGATCACAAGCTCTCACAAGTCATTTTCTATCATGACAGTCCTCATCTTCTTTGCCCAAACATCATAGATTTGTCCATTAAAGGATGGTGGCTACTGCTAGCTCTTTCCTACATCTCCGGCCATGTCTCCTGTGCAAGATAAACAAATACCCAAAAAAAACAAATGCCCAAACTCACAAGGATTGAAGGCCAATCAGCTCTGATACCATGCAGAGAATTTAGAGGAATACTAAATTCTTGAAACACATAGGAAATGCTCTGTTTCAGCAATGAATAAAATTTTAAATCCTCAAAATAGGGTAGACATGAAAGATGGACAAATATGCAAAAAACTTCTTGCTTCTATTCAAACTAAAACAGTTCTACAATCAAAAATATAAACTCACAACTACTGGAGCTGCATACAAACTTCTATGAGCTTCACAAAGCTCTTACAAGATCATCTAAAGAAATCACTGCTTAACAGAAAGATCATTCACATCTCTGTCAAAAAATAGAGTATTACAAAAACTCTTGATGTTGCATACAAAAGAGAGATTTCAAAATATTATCTCTTTTCTTGTTGAAAGAATAAAAACATTCTTCGCTTTATATAAAATTTGCTGTCCAAAAGAAGACAGAAGAAGTCCAAGGAAGAAATCAGATTTCCCCAAATCTGATTTGAACTTATCTCCCAAAAGTTCATTCAAAAAATATCTGAATAAAATTTTATCAAAAGTCAAATATGGAGGCTTCTAGAAAACCAGATTTGATTTAAAAATCCAACACTTATTGGGTGTAGCATCAAAATATCTGAAAAGAAAGAAATAAATCAATCAAATTGAGTAAGAACATTCTAAGAGAGACAAGATGACATCTTATCTCTCAAGAATGGTCTGTCAAATTAGAGCAACAATGATGGATCAATACCCTACATGTGGTCCTGTAGGTTAAGAGGCTTGTCTAGTGATCAACTCCTTGAGCTGTTGGTCATTAACTTTAAATGCCTTGGCCAACACATCTTGAGGAATGGGAGGATTGGCTCCAAAGATGGTAGATGAAACCACTTCAACACCAGGCTGTTGGCTGTTGAGAGCAGTGATTGTAGTGGCATATGATGTGCCCACGTTCTGTTGAAAGTGCCCTCCATAACATATATGATCTTAGTAGCATGAGGATGAATATGAGGGGGATTCAAGCCACCAGGGGCAAAAAATTGATGGTTCATTCATATACCCAATGTGTTCAATCCCGAAAATGTTTCCACATTACCTGCTATGATATTGAACCCAAAATTATTGTTTGTTGAGAGAGGAGTAGGAAGTCCCTTAAATAATAAATTTGATGCCTTCACTTCCTTTGGGTCTTTGCACACAAAACCATTTACCTTCACATTAGCTTGATTAATGTCAGCCACACAGAAATCTTGTAGAGGATCTAGGTCTAATGCAGTAATTGACAAGATTAGAGAAAGCCATAAAATGCAGCTCAAGGAAGCTGTGAAAATTGTTGCAGAAGTTTTCATTTCCAATTGGCCCAGAATGCTCGACGGTGTGAGAAATGGAAAGATAGAGCTTGATATGATTGAGCATTCCGAAAGCAGGTATTGATAGGGGCAGGTGAAATATATTTGGTTATCTAAGGAAAAACATGAATTGGAATACTTTTTCAAATGATGGCGTCTTGACTTTCATTTTATGGATTACACAAATTACTCAATTGTATGCAGGATGAATCTGTTTGTATGACTTGTTTACATAAATTCTTTACAAAGATTTTCATCATAGCTACGTATGAGAATGGAATGAATTTTTTATATGTACTGTAGAGTTTCAATTTATCGAATTGAAGGTTTTTGCAAAAAAATGGGTATTAGATCTAATAATAAGGTTGAAGAAATTATTTCTTGGCAGTATATTAAGAACTCAAAAGAATTGAACTATGACAACATATACATCAAAGGATATTATAATTGTCTAGCTCAAGGCTACCTACAAGGATGACCCGGTCGTGCATTTGGCCATGGAGCTCTGTGAAGGAGGGGAATTGTTTGATAGGATTGTTGCCAGAGGCCATTATATTGAGTGGGCTGCCGCCAAGGTTACTAAGATGATTGTCAAAGTGGTTTAGGTGAGGAAAATAATATTTTCAATTTTCTCTAATATTGTCTTGCCTCCTGCGTTATTCCTTTCAAAAATTGTCTTATTTTTTCTTTCGCTTGTGTATCGTTCTACAGTAATTCAGTCAGATAAAAACTTTCTTTTCTAAAAGGAATTAATGTCGATATACCCTTTTTTCAGAGCTTTTTTATGTTGCCCGGATTACCTTTCTTATGAAAATGATTGTCAAAGTTGTTCTGCGCAATAAAACAAGTTTGATCGAATATGCTTTGGCGTGCAGGAATTTGTGATGAGTTTGTTGCTCTATTTTGAAATTTGTATATTGTATTATGCCAAGGAGTATCAATTGTGTACTTTTTATTTTTGGAGCGTGAGGAAAGAATAAGTTTGATCGATTTTCCTTTTTTTTTTTTTTCATACGACGGATTTGTGGTAATTTTTACTTTTCTAAAATTTGTGCTCCCTTATTTTTTAAATTTTCTCAGAGTTTGATTTTCTACGATGCATCTTCTATGCATGCCACACTTACACTTAAACCTTTGTTTGAGAGAAGTACACTAAAATGAAATGGAAGGACAAGCTTTCTTTTTGAGGGAAGATTTATTGTGAATCCCCTGCTCCATTTCCCCTTTTCTTCTTTTCAACTTTGAAATCCTCTTTGTGTATAATGTAGTTACTGGGGAACTTATGGTTTGTGTTGCAAGATTTTTTTCAGGTAAGTGTGTGAGGGAAATATGACATAACTGATTAAAATTGATTTACTATTGTAGAATTTGTTTTAGTTTCACTTGTCCATCAATTTATTGTTCTTTCTTGTTTAAAATTTTGTTTCCCCTCATTTAAGATGTTTATAGAGAAAACTTCTATGCTTCTTTCTTTGTGCATGTGGATTAGCCTCTTAAAGATATTGGTTTATTTGTTACTTAGCTTTAATTTATCAGTAGCACAATTTGTAGCTTTTCCTCTCATGGACTGGTCCGTTCACTTGAGAATTTTGCATAATTTCTCGCCCATTTTTTACTTTTTTCCTTGCCTACTATGTTCTTCCTCTTTTGAAGTAGAAGAAAGAAAAGTTTGTGCTTGTTATGGTGCTACAAAACAAATTTGTTATTCTATTTTGAAGGAGAGGAATCTTTACTAAATTTGACTTTTGATTAGTAGTGAATGAACATACTTTTGCAAGGATGGATTTATGCTGGTCAATTTAACCTTGTTTTTGGTATGCTATGTTCTTCCTCACGTAAAGCTCAATAATGTGAAGTTTCTATTTTTCTTACAGAACTTTTAGATTCCTTGTGTAGGAAAGGAATTTGTGCTGATTTTTCTTTTTGATTAGTTTGACCTTTTTTAATTACATTTGATTGTTTTCTACAATTCTCATTTGAGTTCTAAATCAAATTCGTTGAGGAGGAGCAAAATAAACTGATTGATAAAATGATTTACTATCAGTGTCTGAACTTTTGATTGCATCATTGATAAAATGTTTTACTATCAATGTTCCCTCTTATCCCTGATAGCGATCTATCAAATACGCCAATTCCTAGACGGTGGTTTATTTTATTCTAGACAAAAATCTTAAGCCAATGATATCTCGTTCTTATCATTTGAAGCCTGGCTCTAATACCATGTTAAGTTTTATGATCGCTATAAATGTAATAGCACTACTATTTTTGTATGTGGTTTCCAAATGTTGTGATCTCTTGCATTGATATTAAGAATGAGCCAAGAAGAGACACATTACCTTCATGGGACATATCTATTCCTTACTATGTGATTAATATAATGACAATTATAATTTTATATACATACATACATTTCATATATACTAAATATATATACATATCTTCACTAGTTTTGAATCATAGTATTTATCCGACTAAAACTACAAAACATTAACAAGAAGTCATTGAGATCCTAATTATTGTAGTTGTGTCATTATTTTAGCTCTATCCAAGCCTTATTTTTATAATAATAATTTTGCCAAGCTATCCAAGCCTTATTTCTTCAAATCCATAGAAAGATTAGTTATTAGAATTTGAATTGTTTAGAAAACTTTATTGAATTATCTTGTTGATATATTTGAAAGAAACGATCCTTCTTGTGGCAAAGAGGATCTTCATTGATTCTTCTAATATAAATCATCTGCTACTATATATTTCCTTCTTTGCAGTGAAATATAGAAGGATAAACTATATTGTTGATTTGTGTAGAATACTAACATATTGAAAGTTGGACATACTCACTATTTGGCGAACTCAAGTCTATTGGAGAACCGTTTTCCTACTATAATACTTCATGTTTAGATACAGTGGCTCTAAGGAAAAATTTTTGCAAGGAAAACATTATTTATATTATTGTGATATTAGAATACATGAATCTCCAAAGTTTTATTACTCCATATTCAAGTTTATCACTATTCTATGAGGATGAAAAGTTAATGTCTTACTTGGATATGTTGCTAAAAATAATGGACATGATTAGAATGATCTGATAAGCTAAAGAAAGAAATGGAAAATATAACTAGGACATGCAATATAATATGTAGCTACGATAGTTAACACCAATTGTTCCCTGTGATTAAACATAACCATGAGACGAGTCATCATATTTTTTTAACAATTTGATATTCTTTACAAGTTTGTCTTATTTTTCATAAAGGAGTTTAAGCTTATATTGACATTCATTTTCTCCAAAATGAAAGATCAAGAATAATTTACTGTAAAAATTGTTTGAGGTATGATCCTACATTCATCTCTCTTGTATCATATTTTATTGAATAATATAGTTAAGTAATGTATCATCACCATTATCTATTAAATTCAACCAACAAGTACTAAAATATTGAATAACTTTTATGGACAATAAATTTTGGTTCAAATCATGTCAAGATATTTCAATTGTCTACATTACATTCTAAGTTCTAATAGAGGTGGTAGTGCTCAATTTTGACTCAATTAGGACACCAATCTATATATTGGTCTATTAGATATAGACACCATACATATTGGCATCTATAATATCAAATGTCACTTGAATTTATTCTTTGAAGGAAGTTATAGTGAAAGTCAATAGTACCACATGTAATAGTCAGATTCAATTCCATATGGTAGGACTATAGCGGCTGCAATTGAAGGTTGAAATAAAGATGGAGAATTGTATTTCAATGTGCAACTTTTATTTTTTTAGATAAGCGAATGAATAATAAAAATATTGTTTAATTAGTCTAATTCAAATACGCTCAAATAGAACTTTTAGAAGAACAAGTATTTGTTAAGGATAATATAGACATGAATAATGACATACTATTTTTAATAAAAAAATAATAACACCAACAAAACGAACCATTATTTCACTTGAGATTTAGAACTATGGAAACTTTTTATAAGCTACCCATTCCATTTATCAAATAGTTAAAGTATCGAATGACTTTCATAGGCATATTATTAGCATTATGTATTTTTCAATCTTTGTCCTCGATAAAGGGAAATTCATTTGCTGGAATCTGTTGAACAACGACTCTTATTCTTTTGATTCTTATTCATTGTCTAGCTTGCATAGATTTAATTTTCTTTCAATTGCTCTATGAAGATTCCAACAAGTGGTTGATTGTTACATAGCCGAGCCTCCAGTCAATTTGTATTGCTACAGAAGGGTTGACATAGTATATAAAATGGAAATATATATTGCTCCTGTGAATCAGCCCAAAGTTTATTTGTCTCAAGGTTTGAGTTCAGCACTAGGGCCAATCATCAATGTTCATCTGCGAGAAACATAGTATCAATGTGGACAGCCAGGAAAAATAATTTATTTTAGAAGGCCATAGTCATCCATGACAAAGATTGCCCCTGACCGTTGGTAAAAGATGTGTGTGATGGTCAACCAGAAAGTTAAAGAAGTAAAAGGCATAATGAAATTCTATTGGATGACTTGAATGGCATTGAATCAGGCCAAGTACCTTTCCCCGAGTAAATTTCATTTAGTAGATTCTTCTACTAATTATGGAAACAAGGAAAGTATTTATGTCTAGATATTTAATTCAGAAATTCCAAGCAATGACCAAAAAGTAATTGATGCACCGGCATCAACCAGATTCTTCAATCTATTATGTGATTGTAGATACCTCTGACATGATTAAATTTTTGAAGTACAATGGTGAGGACTAATTATTATTGCCTTTACTTTTATAAATGAACATATTATCAATATGAGACAACATCACTAATTGATCTTTGTCAATAATGTTTTTATAAATTATATTTAACCGCATAAGACTATCCTTGAGAAAAAATTATTTTCTTTTGGACAATGATTTATTACGAAGAATGTACTAAAAATTTCCAATATTAGAATGATTTGGATAAAAAAAGAAATATAATTGTAAATTAAGAATAGAAGTGCGGTAATTGTATACAATCCTTAGACGGCACAAATCAGTATCTTTTAAAAGAAATAATGTGTTATTTCAATTCAGCCTCGATGAAAATGAGTCAAGTATTTATTCAGCTCGGCCTCAAAGTAAGATGAGGCTCTTATTGGGTGTAGCATCAAAATATCTGAGAAGAAAGAAATAAATCAATCAAATTGAGTAAGAACATTGTAAGAGAGACAAGATGGTCTATGAATACCCTACAGGTGGTGCTGCAGGTTAAGAGGCTTGTCCAGCGATCAACTCCTTGAGCTGTTGGTCATTGACTTTAAATGCCTTGGCCAACACATCTTGAGGAATGGGAGGATTGGCTCCAAATACGGCAGATGCAACCACTTGAACACCAGGATTCTGGCTGTTAAGAGCAGTGATTGTAGTGGCATATGATGCCCCCACGTTCTGCTGAAAGTGCACTAACCCCCTTGGAACCACAAACACATCTCCCTTTTCCAACTTTTGTGAGAACAACACATTATTTGTGCTGATAAAACCAACCAAAATAGTGCCCTCCATGACATATATGATCTCAGTACCACGAGGATGAATATGAGGGGGATTCAAGCCACCAGGGGCAAAAACTCCATGGTTCATTGATATGCCCAATGTGTTCAATCCCGGAAATGTTTCCACATTCCCTGCTGTGATATTGGACCCAAAATTATTGTTGGTTGAGAGAGGAGTAGCAAGTCCCTTAAACAAGAAATCTGATGCCTTCACTTCCTTTGGGTCTTTGCACACAAACCCATTTACCTTCACATTAGTTTGATTAATGTCAGCAACACAGAAATACTGCAGAGGATCTGGGTCGGATGCATTAATTGACAAGATTAGAGAAAGCCATAAAATGCAGCTCAAGGAAGCTTTGATCATTGTTGCGGAAGTTTTCATTTCGAATTGGCCCAGAATGCTGGACGTTGTGAGAAATGAAAAGGTAGAGCTTGATATGATTGAGCATTCCCAAAGCAGGTATTTATAGGGGCAATTGATTGAATGAGCGGTGAAATATATTTGTTTATCTGAGGAAAAACATAAGTTGGAATACTTTTTCAAACGATGGCGTCTTGACTTTCATTTTATGGAATTACACGAATTAGTCAATTGTACGCGGGATGAATCCGTCGGAACGGCTCGTTTAGTTAAATTCTTTACAAAGACCTAAATGATTTTCGTCATAGGTACGTATGAGAATGGAATGAAATTGTTATATATACCGCAGAGTTTTAATTTATCGAATATTTTATACATTGTCTAAAGGACTCGTTCCACCACGTTATGAATAGTTTCAATTTTATAATATTTTAACACATGAAAATATAGACGTTGATACCGTCACAGTTACCTAATCTGATAGATTATTTGCAAATTTCGCGACCCGTTCTTTCCTTTTCTTAAATATTTGTCACGCGGAACTTCGTAGCATGCTTACGTAGAATTTTTTTGTCTAAATACTTATCCATGTTTCTTCTCCCACTGACGGTGCTTTAATGTTAACATTATAGTATTCACACTACTACAAGTGGCCATTAGCCACTTGCAGATTGCTACCCCTCTCTAGTACGTAATTAATCATATTACAAGTATATGTTCTTTTGTTGTGTTTCTCTCTCATCCTCTTTATATGTCCTCATCTCTCTATCAATCTATTTCTAATTTTTTCTCCCCCATCCTTTCACTCTATATTCATCTCTCTCTCTCTAGCTTGGAATCTAGGAAGTTATAATAGTTGAGATTATTAAGGTTTTAAATTTTGGAGGTTATCTTTTAGTAATTTTGGGGCTTCCAATTTTGATCTCTTCCACGATTTTAAAGGTTTGGTTGACCATTTTAGGATTCTACAAGTTTAATGGATTTAAAGGTTATTTTTTAACAATTTTGGGGCTTCAAAATTTTGTCTCTTTCATGATTTTGATCTTAAAAATTTGGTTGACCCATTTAGGATTTTATATTTTGAAGTAGTGGATTAGTATTTAAAGATTTAATTTAATAGATTTTGATTTAATAAATTAATTTAGTTTTAAATTTTAGAGGTTACTTTTTCACAATTTTGGGGCTTTAAAATTTGGTCTCTTAAAGGTTTGGTTGACCCTTTTAGGATTCTAGAAGTTTAATAGATTTAATTTAAATTTTGAATTAATGATTAATATTTAAAGGTTGAAAGTTTTTTTTTGGTAGTATGGAATACTTATGAGTAATTCCTCACAGGGTAAGTGAATCCAAAGATGAGGCTAAGGACATGTATTTCTAAAACCTTAAGAAATAAGGTTATAAATTTCCAATTAAGCGTTTGTTTTATATTTTTTATGTGTTTATTATGCTAAAGTTTTAAGAGTTTGGAATCTATAAAAGATTTAATAGTTGAGATGAATTAGTTTTGAAATTTTGGAGGTTATGGATTTGTAGGTTCGATTTTGTAGGATGCTTATGACGAATTATGACAAATTACTCATAAGGTAAGTGAATCCCAAGATGTGATAAGATGTATTCTAAATCACGAATTATGACAAATTACTCATAAGGTAAGTGAATCCTAAGATGTGATAAGATGTATTCTAAATCATTTTTTATTTCTATATTTAATTTAAATTAAATGCAAGATGCTTATGATGGATTATGAAAAATTACTCATAAGGTAAGTGAATCCCAAGATGTGATAAGATGTATTCTAAATCATGAATTATGACAAATTACTCATAAGGTAAGTGAATCCCAAGATGTGATAAGATGTATTCCAATTCATTTTTTGTTTCTATATTTAATCCAAATTAAATGTAGGATGCTTATGAGTCTATGATGAATTATGACAAATTACTCATAAGGTAAGTGAATCCCAAGATGTTATAAGATATTATTCTAAATCATGAATTATGATAAATTACTCATAAGGTAAGTGAATCTGAAGATGTGATAAGATGTATTCTAAATCATTTTTTGTTTCTTTATTTAATCCAAATTAAATGCAGGATGCTTATGACAAACTATGAAAAATTACTCATAAGGTAAGTGAATCCCAAGATGTGATAAGATTTATTCTAAATCATTTTTTATTTCTTTATTTAATTCGAATTAAATGCATAGAGATGTATATTAATTATTGAAAATTGGCAGCCTCCTAGTTGGAGACATACACTATGTAGGTATCAAAATGACACTTTTTAACCACTTTGTGCATAAAAATTCCCATAATATGAGTTGTTACCACCCAAAAGCATGAACAATAGCTATGACCAGCTAAGTCACAGCATAAGAAAAATAAAAATGTCAAAATCAACTGTACCAATTAGTATCCAAGTGCGTGAACTTAACTATTTACTATAATAGCTTAATAGTTCACTTGCCCTAATGCAAACAAAAAATTGTCAAAAAAAAACCTAAAATCTGTACTGCATTGTAATCTTATAATATTTATAAATTTAATTCCAATATATGTGATGTGCAAAGTATGCTATTACAGCTACTAATATACTTTCCCTAAAGCAGAAAAAAAGTAGCCAGAACTAAGAAAAGCCCTAAAATTTATGTTGCATATCCTATAATATTTAAAGATTTTAGTTCTGTATAATTATGTCAATTTATAAAAATGGTAGTTAAGTGTACTGATATATTTAAATGAGTGGAAAGAATAGGAAAACCAAATTTTGGACCCACGGGTATTGTTTCTTTCATATTCTGATGCCCATAAAAAGAAATGCTAACCTAAACACTGATCGAATCTGCACTGGCCGAATCTGGCCTACGAGATAGAGGTCCTATGAATAAATGGTTTAACATTCAAGTTTCATTGTTTCAGCTTTTTCTGACTAACATTAATATGATTTCACAACTACTAGAGGAGTCACAGTCCTTTTTTGAAAAGGGGCATTATAGCATGCAGACTAAAATTAATTAAAACAAATAATAAAACAACAATAAAATAGAAGCAACTCCTCGAATGTATGGTGCTAGCGTTCTTCAAAGAACATAAATTGTGAGCCATTCACAACAACAATACAAGGATAGTATATTATTCTCTTGTCCATAATTGTACATTTGTGGCTGTCACAACTAAAACAAAATTAAGAATCTGAACTTATTCTGAAAATCATACCGCATCACAAGAAGTCCAATAATAGATGAAGTGCATTTCAAAATTAGAATTTCACTAATATATGTATGTATTATCAAAAGGATCTCTGATATTTTGAGAAATAATGATATTTTTATTTATGTTGGGAACTAGTTTTATATACTAATGTTTGTGATGTTAGGGAGTTTACAAAGTTGGTGACGGGTTTGACTGAGATGAGTTCAAAGTGTTGAAAGAATCAGAGCTCAAATAGTGAAACCCAACATTTGAATCCTAAGAGACATGATAAATTGTTCACACTAGATAAAATAATACAAACCACGAACAAAGGGAAAACTGTTATTGAAATTTAGCACACAAATATATGCACTACTCAAATTGTCTTGGGCAAGGGTTTCACAAACAGATTCACGGTATTATATGCATGATCAATCGAAGTATTACCTCCTAACCTGACACAAGTATCACACACATTAGCAAAATCAACATACTCATATATAAGAGTCATAAACAGGACTGGTTGATATCTAGCCTGTCTATGGTATTTTGGCATATTTGGAATTTATAGTTCGGATTCAGAGTGAAACGTGAGATGGTTATTGTCAGAATAAATTAATTTTATATTGGTTTGTACAAACTATAAATTAATTTTAATTAATTTTATATTGGTCTGTATAGACTATATGTCAACACAGTTGTTTGTGTCATTCACCACCATCAACTAATGGTTCACAAGCAATTTAAAAGAATTGCACATTTACCCATCAGAAGAATGATATTCAAGCTACCTATCTCAAAGCATAGTTGATTACATCATTCACTACCATCAACTAATGGTTCACAAGAAATTACAAAGAATTACACATTTACCCATTGGAAGAATGAACTATTGAACCTACATATCTCAAAACACATTCACCACCATCAACTAATGGCTCAGAAAATTACAAATAATTGCACATTTACCCATTGGAAGAATGAACTTTTCAAGCTATCTATATCAAAAAATAGCTGCTTACATCATTCACCACCATCAACTAATGGTTCACAAGAAATTTCAAAGAATTGCACATTTACCCATTAGCTATCTATCTCAAAACATAGTTGCTTACATCATTCACCATCATCAACAAATGGTTTGAACTTTTTAAGCTATGTATCTCAAAATATAGATGCTTACATCATTCACCACCATCAACTAAAGGTTAGACAATAAATTTCAAAGAATTGCACATTTACCCATTAGCTATCTATCTCAAAACATAATCAACTAATGGTTCCAAAGTAATTTCAAAGAATTACACATTTACCACTAACGACTCATAAGAAATTTCAAAAAATTACACATTTACCCATTGGAAAAATCATTCACGACAATCAACTAATAATTCACAAGAAATTTCAAAGAATTACACATTTACCACTAAAAATTCACAAGAAATTTCAAAGAATTGCACATTTACCCATTAGAAGAATGAACTGTTCAAGATATCAATCTCAAAACATAGTGCTCTTCACCACCATCAAATAATGGTTCACATCATTCACCACCATCAACTAATGACTCACAAGAAATTTCAAAGAATTACACATTTACCACTAATAATCTACAAACAATTTACAAAAAATTTCAAAGAATTGCACATGTACTCATTGGAAGAATGAAGTATTCAACCTACAAATAAATTAGAATCCTCCTCCTTAGAGGAAATTATTTAAATTTCAAAGACTTTTAGAGATGTGTGTATGATAAAACATTGTGGAAAGAGTTTATGTAGAATGTTTGTGTATGAGACATCCAAAATAACTAACATTCAAGACAATAATGAGGTTGAAGTTCAGATTTTACTCCCTAAGCACATGCTGAGAAATTTTTTTACTAAAAACAATAGAAATTGAAGGGGATTCTTTGAGTATAATTAAAGCATTCAAGAACAGGGTCTTTACAAACTTGAATATCAAAAAATCTAGAAAGTAGTACGATAGAAACTTTAAACAACACTTTAAACAACAGACATACTGCATTAGTCATTGCCGAAGGTGTGGAAGATAGAAGCCACATCACAGTCATACATAATTCATAAGTCATATGCTAGAATGTAGTTGCAACCTTATTGGATAGAGGAAATAAAAATTACTTATTGACATCATCCTACTCTCAACATGTAACTTCTAAAAATAAAGAAGATTATGCTGATTTTAGAGACCTTCCAATTAATCAATGGACCTTTTCAAAATGTGGGACTTGACCACATCACTCAAAGGCTCACAGTCCTACATAATTTAGGCAAATTCATATAACGAAAAGATTAATAATAAACATTTTTCAAGAAAATTTAAAGAGCATTACTATGTTTTTCATCTATATTACATATATTTCAAGTTTAAAGTCATATGCTAGAATCTAGTTGTGCCAGCACACCCTCATTGATAGAGGAAATAAAAATTATTTGTTGACCTCATCCTACTCTCAACATGCAACTTCTGAGAATAAAGAAGAGTATGCTCAATTTAAAGACCTTCCAATTAATCAATGGACCTTTACAAAACATGGGACTTGATAGCATCTTTCAAAGGTGATTGATGTAAGAAATAGTACAAGAAGAACACTCAACATGATAGGTCACATGGAAACCCTATAAGATGACATAGAAGATATTGTTGGATAGGATCTAGTGTCCTACTCTATACATAATTCTACATAATATTTACAGTAATGTTATAACCATTGGAGAACAAGGAAATTATTGAACACATGGAGACTAAATTTTATTGGGCCTTTTAACAATTACAAAAAAAATTTATAGTGAGGTGATGAAAATTGGAATACTTCAACAGGTGGGCAAACAAAAGAGCTTTTCAAGAAAAATAATAAATATTGAATGCATTCAAATCATTTGATCACATATTTTGTTTATGAAGTGACTTTATCTTGACCTTAGATAACTCTTTCATATGTTCAAGTTAGAGACGATCAAGCATGATAAGAGAGATTATTTAGTAACACGGTCCTTTAAGAATTGAACTTTTGTATTCATAACTCTCTATTCAATTGCAAAATTGCTTTAATTTCTTCCCATAATACAATGTGGAAAGTATAATCTTATTTATTTGCTAGCTTATATACTTTCCATTTACAATGTTGAGATTAGACATGGTGGGAAGACTAATCTACAAAAGATTTTTCAAGTTTACTAAACATACATGATAAAGACATACCTTTTTTCCACACAAGTTTGCCAATGCCCCCAACAATCTGAAGCGTTTGTGAATCTTTTTCCTTTTTGGCCATCTTTGCAAGCAGTTTAACACCTCCCTGCATCATAATCAATTCCAAATTTTTTTCTTCCACAATGATAAGACTATCAATATAGGTGTATGTGCAGGATCACGATATGCCAAACTAGGCCCTTAAGTGGCAATGAAAATTTAGAAAATCAGGTTTAGACAAGTTGACATAAAAATTTGAACAAGTTATAAATATTATATAAAAAATATGTAAGAAGAGAATCTATAGAAAATTTAATTTAGTTTCTAAGATACTAGGGCTTTTTTGAAAAACAATTATTCTATATGTTGAAAATTTCAAATTTCAATGTAGGAGTACGATAATTTCAGGAAAAAAATAAGTAGGTGTATGTCTGACCACCTCAAACACAATCACATGATAATTTGTTTTTACAAGATTCTCTAGATATAAGTAGTACACTCATGTCCGGATGTGACACATATTTTTTTTGTAATTTTTTGCTAAGTAAATAATTAATTATGATTTTTCTTCTACAAATTTTCCAAAATATAAAATCTCTCGCGTCTGACCACATTAACTTAGTATAAACTTTATCAAATTGAAATTTTTTTTTATTTTTCTTGTAGTAAGAAAAGCATAGAATGTGACACATATTTTGGATTTCAAAAATGTTATACGGTTTGAAAGTTATAGCTTTTTTTCATTAAGTCTATCAATCGGGACTAGAAAGATAATAAGTAGGTGTATGTCTGACCACATTAAACAAAATCAAATGATAATATTTTTTTTTAAGATTCTAGATAAAAGTAGTAGACTCATGTTTAGATGTGATTTATATTTTTTTGTATTTTTTCTCCAAGGAAATAATTAATTATAAATTTTCTACTACAAATTTTCCCGACTATAAAAGCTCTCATGTTTGACCACCTTAACTTAGTCTAAACTTCATAAAATTGATTTATTTATTTATTATTATTCTATTAGGTGAATCATAGAATGTGATGTATATTTCAGATTTCAAAAATGTTATATTGTTTGAAAGTTATAGTTATTTTTCAAAGAGTCTGTCAATCAAGACATCTTTTTCACATCGCCACTTTTTGACATACCATGATCGTGCACATACCCATAGATGAAAATACACTATAGAAATTTTAATTTTCTATAGTTGGGGGCATATAGCATTGCTAATAACCAGCACCATAAACAAATAAAAAGAATAGATTTGTTTCACTAATGCTACGAATCATTTGAAAACTGCACTATCTTTAGCTTAAAAAAGTTAAAAACTTCCGTAAATAAGTTGTGCCTGCTTTAGCTTAGAGAGTAGAAATTTAAACTTTTGTCTTGTCAACGTCTATTTATAATGTAGTTAGATTCATATAAATCCACATGTCAAAATGTGAAATTGTCCATAGCCACTTCAAATCTTGAAAAGCTAAACAAAACTGAACTAATCCAATAAACTTCTGTTAATGTACTTCAAAATGATTGTACTCTAATGAGAAGAAACTATCAAACATTTTCATGTAAGGAGAAGAAACTAATTTGTGGGATTTGTTGGTGCTCTGAAAAATCCAGATAATTTTGAGCCTATAGTCAAGAATTTTCCTAGGGCGAAGTTCAGTGCTTCAAAGAACGGTTAAAAAGGACCTAAGTTTAAGTGCATACAAAGATAGCCCTGATGAATTTCATGGCATAGTGCTTGGGACATGTGTTCCTCGCATTTCATTTGGCATATACAGTTGGTTACAACTTTAAGAATTCAGTTATGACAAGTTTTGGAGATACCCATTTGAAGGGGATTCTACGAATCTGCAGTTTGCATCATGTCTAACTAAATGGCCTACTTCAGAGGTTACATCTAACACCTGGTTGATAGTCATAACATGCGGGTTGTTGCATCATGCTGTATGTATGAGAATGAATGTCCATACCAATTTTCAGCCCCCCATGTGCCTGTTTGACATGTTTACCAGAGCCATTCCATTTGCAGATTGCTAAGTTTCTCTAGGATTGCAGAGTACAATTTTCAAGTAGCCTACTTTGAGGTTGTGAAACTTATGCCCCATCTTTTTTCATGAGGAATTAAAGGCTGATTCATAATATAGACATGGAAGTGATGCTCCCTAATAAGTTTCAGATCATGACGAATCCATTTGACCCATTTCCTCAAACAGTTCCGGATGCAACTTCTACTATTTTACTACCTTTTAGTTTAGGATGTTCTAAGTGGCTGAGTTTGGCATTTATTTCTAGATGATTGGTTTATCCTTACAGAATTCCAATTGCAGCCTTGCTTTATATGCATAAGAAAGATCATATATCGAGGGTTTCAGACCATGAAAGTTTCACTTGATCAGATTGCCAGGTTAGACAAAAGGGTGTTCAATAATGATAAAAAGTGTGGATAGCATAACTTTGTAAAGTAGCTATTTTTGGAAATTCATAGCTTTTTTCGAGATGATCATTTTCAGTTGAGGGTTATTTTGTCTCATTCCTTGTATATGAGGCTTCTTCTAGATTCAGTGGCTCGCCTTCAGCTCGCTATTTGATATTTTTAATCCATCTCTTTCCAAGGCAGTCGGGAGTGATTTTCAGTCTGTGTTTGTCGACAATTTTGAATGGGCATTTTCAAGTTTTAAAATCTCCTGCCTCGTTCATTTCTAGATGAAGCCATTTTATAGGGTGGTTATCTATAGTACAAAGTTTGTACTCGCAAACTATCAGCTTCCAGTGATAATTTTTCAACGTCTTAATGGCGCTAATGAGGGAGTTTGGTTAAGATTTGGTGACTAGCGAAATGATTAAAATTGAAGTTTTTTAAGAGTTTCCAGTTATCCGGATTGGATCTGGTTTCAGACCCCAGTCAGTCTAGATTATTTTCAAGGCAGGTTGTTTGAGTTCGAAAAAAATTTAGGTTAGACCCGCTTGGGGTCCAGCCCGCCTCATTAGTTTGAATGGAACTTTGTCGTCTTTGTTGCATTTGTGCTTTCAGAGAAAACATGCTATGTAGTCACTACAAAAAATAAACATGTGTTAAAGTTCTATCAAAAGTCAAAGATGACAATAAGAAATGTGAAAATGTTGTGCAATCAGAGGATCATGCCATCTCTCCATTTAGTGGCGGCATACTAACAAGTATCAGACCATTTTCAAAGTGGTTAGGCTAGGAGCACTAAGTAATGGTTGCAGGCATCATTAATTAAACTATAAATCTTTCTTCATCTTTGCACATTTAAATCAGACCAGTGATATGCTCATCATTTATGTGGAGCAAGGGCTGCATGTGCCATGGGAAGAGCAAATGCATGTCACATTATTTACACCAGAGAGGGAAATAAATTTATTCTTCTTCTTGTGCCTTCCAGAATCCTCAATGATAAAGTGTTATGTATTGTTAATAAATAGAGCTATGTAAGCCTCCCTTTGGGGTTTTACATGTGTTTCAATGTGTGTTCATAGGCCCAAAGAAAACAAATGAATGAGGCCTTCTCCAAAAAATGTGATTTCCTTTCAGTTTGTAATTTGCGGAAGAAGATGAGACTGTGTAAATATGCCTATCATAAGAAATGAAGGAGCATGATGTTGTTCACGTACCGAAGGAAGATGCTTCATTTATTAAGTCTACAATGCACAACATTTGGCATCCTAGTAAGAGATTGGAGCTGGTGCGCCCGAGCTCAGTGATAGGAAGTTTACTATTTGTTTTTTGTTCTATGACATTTATCCCACATTTGACATGTTTTGTGTGCCAGCACTACTTATAATAAATGGTACCCATGTTAAAAGGTAAAGTAAAGGAAGAAAGAGAGAGGGGCTTGTGTTGACAAGCCATGCGGATTTGATGGGCCTAGCTAGGCACGCACCACAATAAATTTTGAATGAAATATTATTATAATTCAAAAGAAACTTAGTCCCACATTGGAGCCATTGGGGAAGAACAAGGAATTTATAAGGAAAAACCCACAATACCATAGTGTCCAAAGCGGATGCCTAGTTGGAGGGCTCTCTCACATATGCGTGAAAACTGAGATAGATGACATGGGTGGTGACTCAGCAGTGGGCCCACATGATAGGTAATAGAATTTTGACAGGTGTGCAGATGCTCAACGGTCGCCTCGGGATGAATGTCTGAGATCAACAGTGGTCGCTATAGCACAAAGATGAAGTTGCACAATGGTTACACTTGTGCTTTAGCAATGTGATGACACATGGTGCTCCAAGGACATGGCAACCAAGAGGTGGTTTGATGCTAAGTGGACATCGCAGGAGAACTAGAATACGACATGTGGCGAGGGACTAGTGACGAAGTAGAAGATTGAGTAGTTGGTCAACTGCCTCGAGATGCATGCCAATCCAATACTGGTCGCTATTCTGGAGATATAAAGATGCATGACAGTTACCTTGGCACTTTAGTAACATGTTGACACATGTCCCAAGATGAGCTAGCAGGTGGATGCCTAGTAAACGAAATGGACCAATCATAGAGTGACAGGTGGTAGAGGATGTGCACAAGTCCAATAGGGCAATGAGGTGGCCAGTTGAAGCCAATCGAATGGTGCCACATGGCACAAGAGGCCCACCTCAAAATTTGAAATTTGTAGGAAAGAATTAAAATTAAATGATAAAGTTGAACTATGCAAAGAAATTCAAAATTTTAAAGTGATGGAGGCTGCTCACGGGAAATGATGTCTTAGGGTTGACTATGTTGCCCTAAAAATGCCCTAAATGGTCCTAAGCTTGTTGCAATCCTATATATGGATTTTCAAGACCATTTATAGAGGATGCTAGTTTTCTAGTTCACAAGGTTACATCTTGAACCTTCAGTCAAAGAGTAGGACATGTTCTGTCCAGTTTGTATCAAAATAGAGTAGAAAGTTGTAGATCATTTGCATATTGTGTCAAGTGGCTTTGAATCTTCAAGCAAGGTGTATACAGAGGCTTAGGTCCTCATTTTTAATGCAAGTTTTTAGTTCTATTTCTCTCCATCTATGTCAAGTTTTATGGGTTTTGAATGTTCTGATTCTTTGAATGGAGTTTATCTATGCATGTGTTATTTGTCTTCAGTTCCGGTTGTAATCAGATTAAAATATGCTCTAGATGATACACAAATTCATAGGGTTTACACAGGGAGTTTTATAAGTAGTATGGTTCTAGGTATTTGTATTTATGATTTGGATCTGTGGTGAAGTAATAGTAATTAGTCTTTGTATTCTTTAGTTTATTAGATGATTTGCCCAATGGATAAGGCACTAATTTGAAACAAGTAAACTCTATGCTGATACATGTCTGGTTGGGATGTGTTGTATTCTACAAAAGTTAAATAAAATCCTTTCTAACTTTTCAATTTTATATATTTAGGCCTCATTTATTTCATAGCAATGGAGAGTCAGTGAGTGACTGGTTATCATTTAGTACTTTCTTGCTATTATCTGCTTTGTGGAATCTAGTTTAAAGTGGTAAAAGTGTTATATATCACTAGATTCGGTGCACCCACCTTGGTTCTGTGGAGCCTGAAGTTAAGAGGGTAGTCTTGTCCCTATAGTTGGTCCAGTTACCTAAAGATTTCTCACATTTGGAACTAACCCCTCCTTAATATTAGTCTTAGGTATATTGGTGTCTCATGGAGTGTAAAATCCTATGCAGGAACCAACAAAATGGTGACTCTACTGGGGAGATTATAATCATGAGTAAATAATGCAGGTTCCAAGTTGAGCTAGACTCCTGGCCAACTTATTTCAATCATTTGATATCTCTAGTGTTATAAATCAATTATAAATAATGTGGGTATGAGTAGAGCTAGACTCCTACCCAACTTATTTATCTATCTAGTCATTTCCATTTAAGTATATAAGAGTCAGTTTTAAAAGTTTAAATCATCTCACCAAGTTGTGAGTGGTGACTCTGAGTTCTTTGTTGATCAGTGCATATAATGATATATTTTTAGTCCTGATAAATAGTTTCTATACCATGTTGAAGTTTGTTGTGTTGATGGAAAAAGATACAGAAAGAGTTTTCAGTGGTTAAGGTTTTTGTCCTCTTTAAGGAGGTGGCAACTCTACAAATTTCTTGGCAAAGCAAGCTTGAGATTCAAAGGCTTTCCAATCAGAAAGCTGAGTTTCAACTTCAACACTTACATGTATTTTTTATCTTCATGTGTTTCTCCATAAGATCAGTCGTAAGGTATTTTGTTCCCTATTAAGTGATTCAACACTGATAAGAAGGGAAGAGTAACATAGATAGTTTCATATTTCCATGTTGAATATCTTGTCATGAAACTTTAAATTTACTTTCATAGAGGTTTAAATGGTTTGGTATCCCTCTTGTAAAGATAAAACAAGATGAACGGTTCCCATCTTGTTTCAAATCAAATGGATAATAAGGAAAATAGCCAGCCTAGAAGGTTTTGTTTTATCAGGATGGATAGAGATTTAAGTTGTGATCATGTTCACGGATCCCCCAATTCTTTCCCTAGTGAGCTTATTGATTTAATCCCATTATTTGAGGATCAGTCAAATTTAGCTTTAGAGCATGTCCTAGCATTCTTCAGATTTGTTGTAAAGTATCAGATTTATGAGCAGGATGTCAGCATGATGTTTTTTGGGAGATCCCTCAAAGGGGTTGTAGTTGATTGGTACTTGAGTTTACCCCATAAATGTGTCTCCTCATTGACTGACTTCAAGTGCTTGTTCTTCGAAGAATTTGTTGATGATGATGAGTGGGATAAGTTGCAAAAGGATCATCAGTGTGAAAATAATATAAACAGTATTTTAGAACTGCTCATGTTCAAAGATGAGAATGTTTCTCAGAATGATAAAGTTATGTCAGAAGAATATTCAGATTGTAGTAGTGATAAAAAATTAGAATCATTGTATACAAGGTCTTCTACTAATTTAGAGATGTCTGAATTTGAAAATAAAAACTATTTGAGTAAAGATTTTGATGAAGATATTATGGATGACTTGTCTCCAAATTTGTGTGATCCAGTGCTGAAAAATTATGACATCATTTCTCATAATTCCAAAATTGATATCAGTTATCATGCTGTACCGAGTAAGGAAGTGTGTTCTTCTGGTAATGAAAATGATCAAGATTCTGATATTGATTATACAAGTACTTCTAGTCATGAAGAGGCAATATGTGCAGATGAGTTATGTTCTCCTTTTCTCAGTAGTGATGAGATCTCTGATTTGTTGACATCTAAATATAATAAGTGTACACATCTATTTAATCAACAAATGTTAGGCCTTGTTGATTTTTATTTTGATACTGAAAATGTTGCAAAGGATTTGTATAAGTATGAATCCTTTAGTGAGAATGATCAAGGTATGAGTTCTTGTGATTATCATGAGCTGATTGCGGATACAAAATCAGATTATCAAGATAAGACAATAAGGTCTCCTTGTGAGAAGCCTTGTACAAATAAAGATTATGATGCTGACAGTGAGTTCAATGAATGTAAAGATGATGAAGAAGACTCTATAGTTGAAAATGTTTCTATTCAAAAGTTCGTAGACCTCTCTTTCTATCAACATAAGAGAACAAATTTCATATCCCAGTATAAGAAAGATTTATGCAAACAACAAAAGGATGATTATGATGCAAATGAAAGTTGCTTGATGATTTTGCACAAGATGAATTGAGCCAAGAGTTTGCAGCCCTTGTTCTAAACAAAGAAGAAATTTGCAGCATCAAACAAGAAGCCAAAGAGAATGAAAATAAAATCAAATGTGCACTAAGCAGTGAAGAAATCTCAGATTTCTTACATGTTGATTTTCATAGGTATGCCTCCAATATGGTTTCTACTTTGTAATATCCAGATGATATATATTTTGACACTGATAATGAGGCATGTGTTAGAAATGATGAAAACAATGATTCATGTTTACATGAAACCTCCTCATATAACAAGCTGCTTGCAGAAGAAATGATTGAAGACCATGACACTATGATGTCCTATCATGAAGATTCTAATGATGAACAAGTTTCTTGTTTAGTTTCTTTTCTTTCTTTTTATGAGTATGATAGCAATTGTGACAGTGTTGAGGACAATGAGTTTATTGATAAAAATAATGGTATGGATCAGTCGTCCTTATGTCATGATGTCTATGAAGAAAGTTTGCACTTGGTTTACAATTCATATTGTGAGTACATCCTAGAGGAACCAAATCACTCAATGGCTGAAGTATCCCATAAAGATAAAACTAAGGATTTAGTTAATTCTCAGCCAGGTGAGTCCCTAGTAACGCATATGGATCAGTACATTTTATCTTTTAGTGCATTATTAGATTAATGTTATGTTTCCAGTCCTCAAGCAGAGGTAAAGGATGTTCCATATTTCTTTGTATATGAGAGGGATAGTTGTGACTAGAAAAATGTGGGCTATAGCAAATACCGAACTATATTTTAGCTCAGGAATGTCCACATATGTAGGCAGAAAAATTGTCATGATATTTTCAGATGGTTGGTCTCATATGGGGATGAAAATCATATGCTTGACATAGGTAAACAACGATTTCAGTTTTGAGGCTTTGAGCCTTTGCAAGTAATGTATATATTGTACAGTCGCTTTCTTTTAGTTGTGTGGTGTGTTCCTTTTGGTAAGCTTCCCTATTTTTGAAGAGAGAAAGAAGTCGGTTTTCATTTTTGAGTGGTCTGTTGTACCAAAGATTCTTGATTTCTCTCAATGCCCACAAGGGGCATGCATCCCCAACTAGAGCCACTGTTGGTGCTCTGAAAAATCTAGATAATTTTGAGCCTATATTCAAGAATTTTGGTAGGGCAAAGTTTAGTGCTTCAAAGAATGGTTTAAAAGGACCTAAGTTTAAGTGCATACAAAGATAGCCCTGATGAATTTCATGGCATAGTGCTTGAGACATGTGTTCCTCACATTTCATTTGGCATATATAGTTGATTACAACTTTCAGAATTCAGTTATGACAAGTTTTGGAGATACCCATTTGAAGGGGATTCTAAGAATCTTCACTTTGCATCATGTCCGATTTTAACTAAATGGCCTCCTTCAGAGGTTTACAACTAACACCTAGTTGATAGTCATAACATGCGGGTTGTTGCATCATGTTTTATGCATGAGAATGAATGTCCATACCAATTTTCAGCCCCCCATGTGCCTGTTTGACATGTTTACCGGAGCCATTCCGTTTGCAAATTACTAAGTTTCTCTAGGATTGCACAATGCAGTTTTCAAGTAGCCTACTTTGAGGTCATGCAACTTATGTCCCATCTTTGTTCATGAGGAATTAAAGGCTAATTCATAATATAGACATGGAAGTGATGCTCCCTGATAAGTTTCAGATCACGACGAATCCGTTTGACTCATTTCCTCAAATAGTTCTGGATGCAACTTCTACTGTTTTACTGCCTTTCACTTCGGGATGTTCTAAGTGGCCGACGGAATTTATTTCTAGATGATTGGTTTATCTTTACAGAATTCTGATTGTAGCCTTGGTTTCTATGCATAACAAAGATCATATATCGAGGGTTTCAGACCATGAAAGTTTCATTTGATTGGATTTCCAGGTCAGACAAAAGGGTTTTCAATAATGATAAAAAGTGCAGATAACATATCTTTGTAAAGTAGCCATTTTTTGAAATTCGTAGCTTTTTGCCAGATAATCATTTTCAGTTCAGGGTTATTTTGTCTCATTCCTTGTATATGAGGCTTCTTCCAGATTCAGTGGATCGCCTTCAGCTCGCCATTTGATATTTTTCATCCATCTCTTTCCAAGGTAGTCAGCAGTGATTTTCAGTCTGTGTTTGCCGACAATTCTGAACAGGCATTTTCAAGTTTTAAAATCTCCCTTCTCATTTATTTCTAGACGAAGCCATTATACAGGGTGGTTATCTATAGTACAAAGTTTGTACTCACCAACTTTCTCCTTCCAGGGATAATTTTTCATCTGTGTTTTAATGGCGCGACTAAGGGCGTTTGGTTAAGATTTGGCGACTGGTAAAATGATTAAAATTGAATTTTTTTATTAGTTTCCGGTTATCCAAATTGGATCCGGTTGCAGACGCCAGCTGGTCTAGATCATTTTCGAGGCTAGTTGTTTGAATTCAAAAAAAAATTAGGTCAGACCTACTTGGGGTCCAACCTACCTCATTAGTTTAAGTGGAGCTTTGTCGTCTTCGTTGCATTTGTGCTTTCAGAGAAAACATGCTATGTAGTCATTGCAAGAAATAAACATGTGTTAAAGTTCTATCAGAAGTCAAAGATGACAATAAGAAATGTGAAAATGTTGTGCAATCAGAGGATCGTGCCATCTCTCCATTTAGTGGCGGCATACTAACAAGTATTGAACCATTTTCAAAGTGGTCAGGCTGGGAGGACTAAGTAATCTCTACAGACATCATTAATTAAACTATAAATCTTTCTTCATCTTTACACATTTAAATCAGACTAGTGATATGCTCATCATTTATGTGTAGCAAGGGCTGCACGTGCCATGGGAAGAGCAAATGCATGTCACATTATTTACACCGAAGAGCGAAATAAATTTATTCTTGTTCTTGTGCCTTCCAAAATCCTCAATGATAAAGTGTTATGTATTGTTAATAAATAGAACTACATAAGCCTCCCTTTGGGGTTTTACGTGTGTTCCAATGTGTGTTCATAGGCCCAAAGAAAACAAATGAATGAGGCCTTCTCCAAAAAATGTGATTTCCTTTCTGTTTGCAATTTGCGAAAGAAGATGAGGCTGTGTAAATATGCCCATCATAAGAAACAAAGGACCATGATGTTGTTCATGTACCGAAGGAAGATGCTTCATTTATTAAGTCTAAAATGCACAACATTTGGCATCCCAGTAAGAGATTGGAGGTGGTGCACCCAAGCTTAGCCAGAGGAAGTTTTATGTTTGTTTTTTGTTCTATGACATTTATCCCACATTTGACGTGTTTTGTGTGCCAAAGCTATTTATAATAAGTGGAACCCATGTTAAAGGTAGTAAAGGAAGAAAGAGAGAGGGGCTTGTGTGGACAAGCCATGCGGATTTGGTGTCCCTAGCTGGGCACGCACCACAATAAATTTTGAATAAAATATTATTATAATTCAAAATAAACTTAGTCCTGCATTGACACCATTGGGGAAGAACAAGGAATTTATAAGGAAAAAGCCACAATACCATAGTGTCCAAAGCAGACGCTCAGTTGGAGGGCTCTCTCACGTATGCATGGAAATCGAGATAGATGACATGGGTGGTGACTCGGCAGTGGGCCCACATGATAGGTAATAGAATTTTGACACATGTGCAGATGCTTGATGGTCGCCTCAAGATGCATGCCTGAGATCAACGGTAGTTTCTATAGCGCAAAGATGAAGTTGCATGATGGTTACACTTGTGATTTAGCGATGTGATGACACATGGCACTCTGAAGATGTGGCAACCAATATGAAGTTCGATGCCAAGTGGACAGCGTAGGTGAACCATAATGTGACATGTGGCAGGGGACCAATGACAAAGTGGAAGATTGAGCAGTTGGTTGACTGCCTTGAGATGTGTACCGATCCTATGGTGGTTGCTATTCTAGAGATATAAAGATGTGCGATGGTTACCTTGGCACTTTAGTGACATGTCGACATGTGTCCCAAGGTGAGGTGGCAGGTGGACAGCTAGTCAATGAGATGGACCAATCACAGAGTGACAAGTGGCAGAGGATGTGCACAAGTCCAATAGGGCAATGAGGTGGCTAGTTGAAGCCAATTCAATGCTGCCACATGGCACAGGAGGCCCACCTCGAAATTTGAAATATGCTAGAAAGAATTAAAATTAAATGATAAAGTTGAACTATGCAAAGAAATTCAAAATTTTAAAGTGATGCACATTACTCACGGGAAATGATGTCCAGTACTCATTTTTTACCCAAATATACAAGTATTATATATTTTCAGAATCGACATGAAATGAGGAATCGAATGACAGTGCTAAAAATCAAATTCGAGAAAGTTGGTGAGAGCAGTAATGGATTGTGTATTCTGGGATCAGATTTGGGTAAAGATGCAAATTTTTTGGAAAGATATGTTCTAGAACTGAAATTGTATCAGATTTGTCTGAGATATTTTTGGTAGTCTTAGGGTAGACTGTGTTGCCCTAAAAATGCCCTAAATGGTCCTAAGCTTGTTGCAATCCTATATATGGATTTTCAAGACCATTTACAAAGGCTGTTGGTTTTTTGGTTCACAAGGTTACATCTTGAACCTTCAGTCAAGGAGTAGGACATGTTTAGTCCAGTTTGTATCAAAACAGAGTAGAAAGTTGTAGATCATTTGCATATTGTGTCAAGTGGTTTTTTTATTCAAGCAAGGTGTATACAGAGGCTTAGGTCCTCAATTTTAATTCAATTTTTCAGTTCCATTTCTCTCCATCTGTGTCAAATTTTATAGCTTTTGAATGTTCTGATTCTTTGAATGGAGTTTATCTATGCATGTGTTATTTTCCTTCAGTTCTAGTTGTAATCAGATTAAAATATGCTCTAGATGATACACAAGTTCATAGGGTTTTCACAGAGATTTCTGTAAGCGGTATGGTTCTGGGTATTTGTATTTATGATTTGGATCTGTGGTGAAGTAATTGTTACCCAATTTTTTCTGTTCCATGCAAATTTGGCTAAGTCCTATCCCAAGGTCTGCACTTTTACCCTACCGAGCACCTCTGAAATTTTCATGGTTTCCTACCTTGTCTTCTGGTCTCTGCAACATATTTTATGCCTCTGGCTTCAAAGCCCTAAGTTAAAAGTTTGAAAATCTAGCCGTTGTGCTTGGAAACCCTACAACCCTAGGTCATTTTCTATTTTGCAGTTACTTTATTAGCCACTTAAGTTCCCATATTCCCCATGTGCATTTTATGTTCATTGGCTAGTTACTAGTTCTCTAAGTCTTTCAGCGGTCATCCTTTTTATTTGGCGAATGGGCGAATACATTGTTCGCATAATCTCTTATTCCTAGCGGTTAAGTCCTTAGTAGTTAGCAACTTAGCGAATGGTTAACTTCTTTCTTCAATCGCATAATCACCAAATGTTCGGAGGTCTTGGTATGCGGGGGTCCTAGTTAAACAAGATCGATGATTGGCGTATCTTCGCATAGAGTTTTTCTAACACATGCGATCTTGCGCTAACCCTCGATCTTCCTTTTCATGTAGCGCTTCAACTATCAGTGGGTCCACTGCCACATTGTCTGACATGTAAGCTTTTGATTGGTTGAGGGGTGATGACTTGGAGGTTTTTCAGAGCAGGCCCAGTGCGATGTCTTCCATTAAGATCAAACGGCTGGCACATGATCTCATAGACCCTTTTTGACACATGAGATTATGCACCGACCGTTGATTCTTCTTTATTGCCAAGGTTTTGTCAGGTGGGCCCGATGCTAGGTTAGGGTGACATGTCAGTTTTTGATTGGCTGAAATATAGAGATGTATCAGTGGGTCTAGTGTTGTGTATTGCTGATGTTCTCGCATGTGATTGGTTGCCAGGCAATGACGAAGATTTGCAGTGGGTCTGAGTTTTTAAAGTGAGGTGGCAATTTAAAGAGATCAACGATTGGTGCATGATCAGAAGGAATCTTTGGGGGCTATGAGATCATGCGCCCACCATCCAATGGGAATGAAGGTTGCAGTGGGTCCGTTGTCAGAAGGTTGCCGAGGTGTCTACTGATGAAGTGGTCAAGAGTGAATAGAAGATTGACATATGGAAAATGGGCCCAGGGTTAGAAGGTATTCTGCAAATCAATGACTAAAGGATTTCTCTTGTTCGCTAGACTTCACCGGGGTTAGCTAAAGAATTATGAGATTCAGCGAATGCAATGTTCGCATAGTCGCTTGACCGGACCAGGGTTAAGAGAAATATTTCACGACTTGGAAAACTGCCTTCAATCACGCATTCACCGAATAACTATGGGAAAGGAAAGGTCAAGGTGGGTCCAAAATGACAGAAGTGTCGACATGCTCATTTCCCATTGGCTGAGGAATTGATGACGAGGCCGAAAAATTTTCAAGAGTTTGTTGACTATTATAAAGATCGTTGAGGACCACCCAATCTACCGGGAAGGAGTGATATCAATGGATGTGTTTTAAAATTGACCTATTAGCCATTGTTATTCAAATTTAAATATTTCTGACAAAGGTTTCACCATTGTTTCTCACAGAAAGCCATTTTAAACAGGGTAGCTAAAGAATTTATGTTTCTAGGATGATTGCAGTTGAGAAGATGATGAAGAAAGTTTGGGTAGCCGCCTTTGGTCATTTCTTGCTTCCTGAGGTACCCTGACATCAATTTTTATGCTTGAGTTGTAGAGAGGTAGATAAATCAAGGTTTCTTGTCTAGAGGCAAATACAGGATAGGGATGGGCATGTAAACAAGATATCTGATCAGCCATGATGTTGTAGCGATGCATTTATGTTCAAACTTGACAGAGTTAGGGTTTGCTATTATTCTAATGAAAATTTGTGTAACCCTAGTTAGGTTTTGCTCATGCCTGCGTGTAAAATAGGAGATGTATATATTGTTTTTGAGAGCTTTAGAGCTCAGAGTTCACATTTTGTAAAGAAGAAAGTCTCTTTCTTAGAAAGCTATCCATGGCATTTTTTCTGCCCTCTGGTTTTCTACGTTTTGTAATCTTTCATTGATGATTCAGATATTGCAGAGGTACTTTGTGACATCTTTTCTATCCCTATGCTTCCTTGTCTAAATTCTCTCTTATTGAATCAAAGTATATGTATGTTTTCAGTGGTATCTTAGGGTTCTTGATCCCTCTCTCTCTTTCTACAATTTATGTGTATTATTGTGGGTGATTTGATTTGAATGCTCTTGTGGGTATACCTCAACCCCCTGACAGTTCATCTCATTCCTATATCAAGTTGCAGAGGTGAATGTTTGTCTGCAGGTTGTAGATTGTGTCTAAATTCTTAGGAATGCTATTGTTTGTGAAAGTTTCTCTCTTTCCCTCAATAGCCTCTTTCTATTGCAGACCCTTCTATGAAATATTTATGCAAGCCTATTCAGTGAGTTGTGATCTCCTAGACCTAAGTTTATTCATTAAATTCATCCTCTATGTACTGTAGTTCAAACCATCTTTTCGGTGTATCACCTAGTAGGTAGTTTTCTTTCAAGTCTTTTCCCTTTCAAGCATTCCTTCTATCCCTTTTCCTTCAAAGTTTTACTTTCATGTCAAGAAGCAAATTAAGGTGATTATCCAAGAGAAACCAGCCTAGAACCTAGAGGTCTCATCTCAGTTAGCATAGGTCCCACAACCTGGAGATGATTCCCATGTTATACTAAGTTATCAAGACCAAGAGAGCTTGAAACAAGGGTGCAAACTTAGTGTATAACAGTAATAGTAATCAGTCTCCGTATTCTTTAGTGTATTAGATGATTTGCCGATTGGATAAGGCACTAACCTGAAACAAGTAAACTCTATGTTGATACATGTCTGGTTGGGATGTGTTGTATTCTGCAAAAGTTAAATCAAATGCTTTCTACCTTTTTAGTTGTATGTATTTAGGCCTTAGTTATTTCATAGCAATGGAGAGTCAATGAGTGATTGGTTATCATTTAGTACTTTCTTGCTATTATCTACTTTGTTGAATCTAGTTTAAAGTGGTAAAAGTGTTATATGTCACTAGATTAGGTGCACCCGCCTTGGTTCTGCAGACCCAGAAGTGAAGAGGGCAATCTTGTCCCTATAGTTGGTCCAGTTACCTAACGATTTCTCATAGTTGGAGCTAACCCTTCCTTAATATCAGTCTTAAGTATATTGGTGTCTCATGGAGTGTAAAATCCGATCTAGGAACCAACAAGATTCTAATGTAAGGAGATAGTCATAATTCAAATTTGATATTTTGCTATACAAACTATCTAAAGCACAAACATCATGACTTAAGACCCCATAATTTTTTTCCTACAACTGAAGAGGGTTTTTAATTAAAGCAACCTCTGTACCAAATAATTTGGGGGCTATCACAGATGCATTCACCACAACTAAATGACCTTATAAATCAGTTCCTAAGAAAATAGAAAATACATGGTAGGACAACTAGTAGAGCCACATTCATGTTTAAAATTTAAAATTAGAGCCACATTCATGGTAGGACAACTAGGACAACTAGTTTAAAATTTTAAGCTTTTGTTTATTATTCATGGTTGGCTCTAAAATGGTGAACTGTTACCACCATGCTGGTTTTGGGTTCTAGGTTAAAACCCAGAACAGTTATGGGATCCATTTCAAAACCCATATTACTGGTTTGGGGTGCCTGAATACCCTAGTTTTGGTTGGTTATTTTGGTTATGGGAGCCAAGATAAAACCCGTACTACTGGTTCAGGGAGCCAGAAAACCCTTGATTGATGTAAAGCCATGGATTTAGGTCTAGGGCAGCTTGAGCACTATGGTCTTTTCTTTTTGTGGCTGTTGTCATCTTGATTTGTTGGATTGCTTGTAGTTCAGCTGGTAATTAATGCTGGGGGTTTTGTAAAGACTATGTCCTCATTCCCCAGCTGTCTTTCTATGGTCGGTGCTAATATTTCCTATCTTTTTTAGCTATTGTAAAGGGTTATGGTTCCCTCCAAAAACCAACTGTATATGGTTTCGGGGCCCATTCAAAACCTATTTTACCTAATGAAAAACTAGTAGAGCCACATAAAAAACTTAAGATACTATTTGATACTATTGGGCAAAATTTTTTCCTTCTATTATTAAACTAAAAAATAAAAAAATTCAACATGAAAAGACACAAACCAATTAAAAATGACAAAATAGGTTCAAGAAATAAGAAATCACAAACATTAGAAAAATGGAGAATTTTTTTTGAGAGTACATCTTTCTAAGCAAGATTAATAGAACAAAGCAGAGAGAAAACAACATATCTTGCCTTATAGACAATAAATAATGAACAGACAAAAAAATTAGCCAGTACCTACATGATACTAAAATTAAGAACAAAAAAACATTATTAAACAAAAAACTTATAAATGAAGGCAATAAAATCTAAACCCTAATTGAAAATATGTTAGGGAAAAAGAATGTCTATAAATATACCAGTAAATACAATTGACATCTGAAGCTAAGGGCTAAGTCTAGCCATGGGCATCCTGTCAAACAATTAGTCCCCGTGGAAAAGCATTCTCGCCAATCCAAGGAAATATTTGATCACCTTCTGACGAAGACTTGAATACAAGTGCCACATTTGACCTGCAATATGCAAAACATAGATAGGGTTAGGGAAAAACAAAGTTGATTGGAGAGACATGGGGATTAAAATTAGGGCATCATCCAAATTGTTCACAATCACCTAAAAGAAAAAGAAAAAAAAGGTTACTGAAAGAGAAATCCACAAAAGTCGGGATGGCTACCTATATATAGTAGAAAATGGCACCAACAATACTTTCTTTGTTTTAAAAGAAAAAAATCTTGTCCTTCTCCAAAGCCAAGACTCCTCTTTCATTGACATTGTGGCTTTTTTCTTCTCACAGATAACAATAGCAATACCATTCATTGTTTTTATCTGTAATTTAGTAGAATGTGCAGTAGAATGCAAAGCTAGCAAGAGAAAATCACTCTTAGATTTCAAATCTGCAGTTGGGGACTCAACGGATGGTTACAGTCATGGGATGGATTTTTCTCTACTTCTTCTACAATGGCTCCTAGTACTGTATAATAGGCACTTTAACGACGCAGAGATTTTGGGGTTATTGACCATCATGAGCTTTGTGGTGTCTTCTTCATTGATGCGATGTCTGTTGCACATTTTTGCAACTGCAGTTTCTAGAAACAATCCTGTGGCTTACACTCTCCCAATGGAAGTAATTGCCTTCTCCAAAATTTGCAGCCGTGGCATCAACAAAAACTACTCAAACACTTTCATAGTGAAACGCCTATGATGTAATAAAGTTAAAGGAACAAAATAGTGTATATTTTAAAATACTAGAGACTAATATAGTAAAGATAAATATAATTATTAATATCTAATGATGATTGAAATGAGAAATATATTTTGGGGTTTTTACATCATATTTATATGTTTTAATTATTTTACATGTGTTGTATATTACTTGTACTAAGCAATAGTTATGATCTAATGTAACAATTAACACATCTACTCATTCTCAATACTTTAATTGTTATTCTACAATTATACTGTTGTCATGGCTCTTTGTGACATTGAACATAACTTAATCACCTATTGCAAACTACTCACTTACAACTAATGTCACCTTCTCATGGATCAAATTACTAATTATAGTCCATGAAATGTACAAATAGTTGAAGTTTCAATGCACAAGTTACTTATGCCATTATGTGCTATCTCTAGAATCACTAACCCTCGATGGATATCTATTAATAATATTTGAATTTATAGACCTTTTTATTGCTTTTGCTAACGTAACTAGCCTTCCCACGGAATATATTTGTCATATATTTATCTACATAGCATGGATTTGTTGGTTCATCTAGAATGTGGTGGAAACATGGCTTCAAGTACAATATATGGTCCATCTTGATTATTCCCCTTGTTTATATATATTGTTGATTATGGGCCATGATACTTATTTGGCTTATGTGCATGCCTTTTCAAGTAGTTTAAATGAATTCACCCACAAATTATCATCTTTCACATGTTACCTTTATTAGTGGTACTCTAGGATTATATTGTACTAAAATCTTGGTAGTATATCAACAAGTTCCATATGAGAACTTTATATAAAAGGTAGTGTGACTAAACCTAGTTAGTGTTGGCTTATATGTCAAAATACAACATGACATTGTCTCATATGCACAATGACTAATTCAAGCCTTGTATCAAAAAATATTTAAATAGCACACAACTTTATATATGTTATGCTATTTCATTTGTATATTTGGTAAGGACAATACATCAAACTATATGTTTCAATAGGTTTAATATGCATGAGCTTACATGTACATGGATAAATATAAATTATCAATATACTTATTACACTTTAACGTACCCATGACTATATTTATGGACATAAAACAAAAACACACCAATGGTGCCAATCTAAATTTAATTTAAAATTTTAGAATGGCATGAACCATTCATGAAATTTTCAGTTCTAGAAACCTCTAATGGATATGCTTTTTCAATTATAAAAAAATATTTTTAGCATGACATTGTTCATATCTTTAGACTAGTGCGAGTCAAGGGTATGTAATTCATATATTTATAAGTTAAGCTTAAGCTAGTTCATAGTTTACAAAAAAACATCAACTCTAGCTATATCTCATGAACAAGCTTTGCAATTTGTTAAAAATAATTGTGAGCATGTGCTTGGTCATATATTTAGATACTTTTCCTAGAATGATTTACAATTTATGTTTGAATGTTAATCTTAAGAAAATTAATGTAGTGTCATAAAACATAGTTTGTACTTTAGTTGCATGTGTAGGCATGGCTTATTTAACCTAATAATAGCTTGGTTCATAAGTAATCTTTTAGTAAATTGTAAGTAATGAACTTCCTGTAATTTTTTGGGGAGAATCCTACATGTGATATGGCTACCAATTACCTTACTTGTACGTATTCCATTTATAGTTTAAGTGGCCCATATGAAGGAGATCTATAGGAACAATATTATGGCTTCTTGACCAACCTAAAAGTTGTGAACAAATAAACTATTTAACACCTAATTTTCCTCATTCTATTTCTATATATGAACCTTTTCACCAAGATGGAACATTTCCTCCCCCTTGAGAATTGTTCTTTTCTCTTGGTACTTGAAGATAAACATATCAGATCCAAATAAATTTCATCACCATTAATAACACAACTTTTGATATGTCCAGTTTGACAATGCTCTAGATTGAAGGAAACTCTAAAGTATCTCTATGATTTCATTCATAAAACTCCCAATATCCTAGAGGAAATTTACTTTTCATTGGGATTGTTCAAAATAAATTTAAAACATTGATGTAGCAAAAAATTGTTTCATAATTAACAGAAAAATAAGAGACAAAAATAAAAATGAAGATTTTTTAGAATTCCAATCTTTCTTTATTGTTCTTCCAACTACTCTGCTACTACAATAAGAGGAAACACTAATTTAAGTACAAATCCAAAATTTCCTTTCTTTGAAAGTTTTTTCATAAAAACTATTTTTTTACCATTTTTGGTAATTTTTAAAACAACTCAAAAAAAGATGAATTTTTCTGTGAAGCTTCCCAAAACTAAGATAAGGTGAACTACCGACTAACCTTAAAAATAAGAAATAAGATTTTGAACTTATTAAAATAAAATCACTTTTCTAAAAAACACTAAAATCTTAAAAAGCCACTAAAATCTCCTTCATCATTCTCCTCTGGTTGAAACAAATAGAAATCCTACAAGTTGTTTTAAAATACATGCTTCTTGTCTGGATCTAATCCTTCCCATTATACCAGATATCGGTTGTATTCACCTTGGACAAAATTACAAATCTTCTTATCTAAAACATGTGCAATCTTTTTCTTTTTCTTGCTTGGTGTTGTCTCATAATAATTGTTATTTATTTTCTCAAGAAAATTTTGTTTGGACCAATTTTCTTCCTGCAAATTGAACTTTGCACCTCTCATGACTTTTGTATAACTTTTGTCTTACTTCTTCCTGTAATTGGTGAAGGTTTTATGCATGACATGTGATGTCTCTTTTTGGTGGAAGATCATCAGGTAATTTTTCTACAATAACATCAACAAACTCATCGAGTATATCAGTTGCCTTTAGTGGCATTGATAAATTTTCACACAATAGAGATGATGGAACCTTTCTCACTCCTCTATTTCTCTTAAAATATTGACAAATTTTCTTTTCTTCTTTCTTTAGGGCAAGATGATATGTCTTTGTTATAAAATTTTAATCTATTAACATACCTCATAGCCATCTTCTTGTCATCTTTATGGGGGTTCACTTGAATGGATAGTTTTTAGAACTCATTTATATAGTCATCTATAGTAGATAGATTTTTCTTCAAATTCTAAAAAGTTTAAAAGAGGGTTTCTGTATAATCTATAGGTATAAATTTATCTCTTTGTTTACTATCCATCTTCTCCCATGTCCTTATTTTCTACTTTCCCTTTTGGGTTCTTTCCTCCTACAAGTGATCCCACCAGATCATTGCATGTACTTTTAGCTTTGTCCAAGAAAATTTTACCTTCTTTTCCTGTCATATGCTTCCATTCAAAGAACTTCCCCATGATGTTTAACCAATCTATCAACTTCTCTGGTTTAAGACTACATACATAGTCAGATACTTAAACTTCTATTCCATCATTTCTTTCCTCTAATGCCCTAAGCAACATTTCTTCAAAATACAATACATTTTCTTGCTCTTCCTCTTCTTCAAGTTCTCAATGTTTTTCAACTCCTCTTCCATTTCTTGCTTCATCACCTTAATTATCTCCTCTTTGTCTTAGATCTTGAATTACAATTCATTTTGTATGTTATCCAACTTGTCTCTGGAGAATTTGCATGTCCCTTTACATCTTTGTGTTATCTCTTCCTCTTCCTCTCACAACCATCATCCTTCTCTAATAACAAAAACATAAGAGAGAAAAATAAAATAGAAGATTTTTAAGAATTTCAATATTTATTTATTATTATTTCAACCACTCTGCTACTACAATGAAGAAAATCACTAATTTAAGTACAAATCTAAAATTAATTGTTTTGGTAGTTTTTTTCATAAAAACTAGTTTTTTCTATTTTTGGTAATTTTTTAAACAACTTTAAAAAAATATTTTATTTTTTTTCCTTGAAGCTTCCCAAAACAAAGATAAGATGAACTTACAACTAAGCTTTAAAAATGGAAATAGGATTTCAAATTTATTATATTTTTATTTTTTATAAAAAACTAAAAAAAAATACTAAAATCTTAAAAAGGCACTAAAAGATCATGCATCATTCTACTCTAGTTGAAACAAACGCAACTCCTACAAGTTATTTTTGTATACATACTTCTTGTTTGGAACTAATTCTTCACATTGTACTAGAGATATATATTATATTCACCTTGGAGAGTATTAGTAATCTTCTTATCTAGAACATGTGCAATCTTTTCCTTTTCCTTGCTTTGTATTGTCTCATAAGCATTGTTATTGATTTTCTTGAAAATTTTGTTTGGACCAATTTTCTTTATCTTGTAGATTCTTACTGCAAATTGAACTTTGCACCTCTCATGAATTTTTTGTAACTTTTCTCTTACTTCTTACAACTAGTGGAGGTGTTGTGCATGACATGGGGATGTCTCTTTTTGGTGGAAGATCATCAGGTAATTTTTCTACAATGACATCAACAAGCTCTTCCAATATATCAGTTACCTTCAGTGGTACTGACAAATCTTCCTCTTCTCCCTTTTTGAATACCAGTTTATAACAAAACCATGTTACCTTAAGTTGTTTGACAAGTCCACTTTCAAACAACATACTCTCACCCTTTCTATAATCCTTGAGAGACAATAGATTACTTTAGATCCATCCTTCCAAAGGGTGTATGTATTTTTACCCCCATCATGAATAAATTTCCTATCATACTACCAAGATCTTCCTAGAAAAACATGGGATGGATCCATAGAAATGACATCACACCACACCTCATCCTTATAGATGTTTCCTATAAAAAGTTTAATAAAGCACCTCTTATCTACCATAACTTCAGTCCCCTTTTGGAACCATGCAATACAGTATGGGTGAGGATGTTTTTCATGCTGCAAATTTTGTTTATCTACCATTTTTGTAGAAACCATGTTATCATAACTTCCTCCATCAATAATCACTTTATATACCTTTCCTCCTGAAGTGCATCTTGTGCAAAATTATTGGTTCAAAGACATGGATCATCTGGAACTTTTCCCTATACCTCCTCCTTTGCAGGGATTACCACTGTCATCCTCATCATGAGACTTTCTCCTACATCTAGCGATACCTCTTGTTCTATTCTATTCTCATATTGAGCTATATTCACACTGGATGGCCTTTCTTGATTCATCTATTTCATGTTATAATTTGAGCATTAAAATGATCTATGAACTTTTTCACCACACCTAAATCAAGTGAATAGTTTTCTTTGTCCTTCACATCCTCTAGCACTGCCATAACCTTGACCTTGTTGATATCCCCTTCCTCTTTGTTGATTTCATGGAGTCTGGTAGGTTTCTACTCGTCTCTCTATTCTTTGGGATGAATATTCTTGATCATAACCTGAACCATCACACAATGAGGATTAGGTATCCCTTCTCACTCCTCTATCTCTCTGAAAACATTGGAAACTTTTATTTTCTTCTTCCTTCAAGAAAAGCTTGTATGCCTCTTTCATGCTAGTGTCTCTATGCATGCTTAACTCATCTTGAATATTCAATTTTAATCCATTAACATACCTCACAACCATTTTCTCATAAGTTCCACTTGGATGTATAATTTTTAGAACTCATTTTAATAGTCTTCTACAATATAGATAGATTTCTCTTTAAATTCAATAAGTTTTTAAAGAGGGTTTGCATATAATATATAGGTATAAATTTATCTCTCAGTTTATTCTCCATCTTTTCCCATGTCCTTATTTTATCCTTTCCCTTTCGGGATCTTTTATTCTACAAGTGATACCACCATATCATTGCGTGCCCTTTTAGATTTGTGTAAGAAAATTTTACCTTCTTTTCCTCTGTCATATGTGTACACACTAAAAAGGTGCACTTCTATGAACCATTACATGCAAGGTTGCTCAAGAATGAGGCCTCACAAAGTGGCTCATAGCTCTCTATGCATGGAGTTGCAAGGGATTATGATGTATTTGCTCTCTGCTAGAGCTACAAGCTTGTGACCTTGCTAGTCAACCACACAACGAGAGATTCAAATGAGGACAAGGGAAAGAGTGCCAATATCCTCAAGAATCACTATGAAAATGCAATGCAAACTAGTCTATGGAAATGAAAATGCAATGCAACTAAGCTATGAAATGGAAAGAACAAGTGTTACAAATCCCTCCTATTAAGCTATGTGAGTTAAATTTATTGCATCAAAGGAAACTAAACTAGATGCCATGAAAGCTAAAAATGCAAGAATGAAAGACTAAAAACAATAAGGTTTCCAAAAGCTCCAAAAAGTCTCCAAGAATTCCTGCAGCATAAAGTTAGCACAAAAACATGATATGAAAATGGAGGAGAGAGCTTTCCTTTTATAAGAAATGCAAAGGAACAGACCATTGAGATTAAGAGGCAAAAGTCTTAATCGGTGGTGGAGGTTGAAAGAGGAGCAATCCATGTGCACAAGTATCCTCCAATGAGAGTGAAGTGTTGACTTTTGAGCCTCATGCGAGACAAAAAGTACTTTTTTCCTTTTTGTGAAATAAGAATAATGTTTTATTTGTGCAACTTAGGATAAGAGGAAGAGTGGGGTTTTTTATTTAATCAAAAGGGGAGGAAATATTCCTTTTAATTAAATAAAGACTTAGGATAAATGGTTAGCCCAAGGATAAAAATCCAATATATGATCGAAATTAAGACTTGATCAAGAAATTAATAATGTTGAAAATATTGATTATTGATAAAAATGATTCAGGATTGATAAATCAAATAAATGGGGCCCAAAGTCTAGGTGACCATTTTAGGGTGCATACATTTGCCCCTCTTTGACTAATGTGTGATCGATTTGGGAACACATGTAGTCAAAGAATGAAGTTGAAATGTGAGATCGATCTGGGATCACAAAACAACTCAGATGTGAGGTCGACTCGGGATCACATCTGAACAAAGCATAAACAACGGCCTTTGAACATGAGGTTGATTCGGGATCACATTCAAAGTAAGAGATAAGAATCTAAAATTTGAGCAAAAGCTCAGAAAAGATGTCTAAATCATGAAAATCAAGAGAATCAGGGATGAGAATCCCATAGGTACTGCCCCCTTGGAATTGAAATCAAAATCAGGTAGAGGAGAGACAGCAAATCGATAAGGCTGATCAAATCATAATAAAATCATAAGTGAATGTATAGGTCAATAGGGTAACCTTTAGGTGGTGAAACATGCCCCAGTGAGGAAGTAGAAGAATAGAAATAGAAGACTAGAAACAGAGTGAATGAAAGACTAGAAAATATGAGAGACATGGAAGGAAGAAATTCCACCAAAGATTGAAGAATTATGCCTCAAAAGGTCAGTCAACTGTGTAGAAGAATGAGAAAATTTGGAAACGTGACTCAGATTTTGATTTCGATTCTGAAAATGGATAGAAAATGATGTGATATGAAAGATCAGAAATGAAAGATATGATCAAGAAGAATTAGAAAATGAGCACAGTTGACCAATAGGTCCATGTAAGATGAAAAAAGGAGAGCTCTTTCCATATGCAAGGTGCAGAAACTAAACTAACATGAACCTAGAAATGCAAGCTACTATGAAAGTGGTTGACTTGCAAGGTCACAATGCTTATAGACATCTAATTATCATCATCGAGCGTTATTGGTAGCATCGTAAGATCATACAATGCACACTAGCATAACTATGTGGATATGAATATGATCTTTATCAGATAGAAATGTGGAAATCTCACCTAGGCATCAAAGACATGTAGGTCCAGATGACTAATGCAGTGAGATCACCTAAGTTTGATATGGCGAGATTATGCTTTTATCAAGACACATGAAAGTCAAGATAACTAGAAGCATGCACTCGCAAAACAGTCAAGGATAATACCTTGTCAATCCATAGTGTCAAGTAAGACCAGCATAAATGCTCATGACAGGTAGGGCCAACAAAATATACCCACAAGCAGATAAAGAAATAAAACATGTTCTCATTCTCTCAGTCTTCTAGCTATGCATCATCGAAAACTTCTCAGGCAGAGACCACTCATCAAATAAATCCTCATAGACAACACACAAAGAAAAATAAAGTCAACATATCTCAAGCGAGTTGATTTTTTAAGTGCGTGTGTGTTGGTCATAGAGTCAGACTTTGGTTATCACATCTACAAATGAGAAATATCGCATCATACTTAGACTATTGGGAAAGACATCTGATAAGTGTTAAGAAACACTTGAGGCAAGGGTAGTGTTGAAAAACACTATTTGGGGTGGTGTTGAAAAACACCTGTTGTGAAATTCCCCAAGAGACAAACGCACCTAAAGGACCTATGCTAACAGTTATGCCCCCTAGACAAAAATAAAGACCAATTCCAAACCAAGTCAAATAAGGTCAAGGCATGATGGAAAGTGGCTAAGTGTCGAGGATGCATGCTAACAAATAGGAGTGCAAAGGCCTCAAGTAGCACCTATTTCCAGGTTTTCACCACTTGGATTTCTTTTTTCATTTTTTCATTTTTTTCTTTTTTTGTATTTTTTCTACCAAGGCGCCTATTTCCAAGTTTTCACCAAGGCACTTTTTCTATTTTTTTGAATTTTTGAATTTTTGAATTTTTTGAATTTTTTTTGTATTTTTTTCAGGACTTTTTATGCTTTTTAGGATTTTTCAGCATCAAATATCAATTTTTTTGGTATTTTTTCAGGATCCATAAAGTATGTACAAAGAATGCCCCCAGACAGAAATGAGCATCAAGGATAGAACTTCTTGAGGTGCACAATGTTGATGGGATCAGGGAGCTGTTCTCTATCAGGATCTGATAGTAAATATGCACCGGTACCAAAAGCAGCTGTAATAACATATGGTCCAAGCCAATTAGGTTCAAACTTGCCCTTTTATTCTCTGTTCTGTTGATTCTTAGGGTTCTCTCTCAAAACAAGATCACCTATTTGAAACTCTCTAGGGTGAACCTTCTTGTTGAATGCTTTGGACATACGCTTTTGATACACTCTCATATGATCAAATGAAGCCTTACACTTCTCATCTAGAAGTTCAAGTTCTTGTAACTTCATGGTGCGATAATCCTCATCTGTTATCAAGCCTTTGAGTGAGACTCTAAGTGAAGGTATCTCTACTTCTAAGGGCAAGACCACTTCAGCACCATAGGTAAGAGAAAAAGGAGTAGCTCCTGTAGGTGTACAAATGCTAGTTCTATAAGCCCATAGTGCGGGATTGATTTGCAAGTGCCAATCCCTGCCATTCTTGTGCACTGTCCTATGAAGAATCTTAAGGATGGTTTTATTGGAAGCCTCTGCCTGTCCATTTCCCTATGGAAAGTAAATGGAGGACCAATGTTGCTTGATTTTAAACTTTTTGCATAAATGCTTTAGGTCCTTATTCCTGAATTGACCTCCATTATCAGTGATAATCTCAAAAGGTACGCCAAATCAGCAAATAATATGATTCAAGATGAACAAAGAGATAGTCTTCCCTAAAGCTACAAAAAGTGGCACGGCTTCCACCCATTTTGTGAAGTAGTCAGTGGCAGTAATAATGAACTTATGTCCACCTGATGAGTTGGGATGAATCTACCCAACTAGATCAAAGGCCCAGCATTGAAATGGCCAATGAGAAATAGAAGGAATCAGCTCCCTACCTGGAGCATGAATCAGGTTTCCATGTTTTTGACATTTTTCACAAGACTTAGCAAAGGCTACTGCATCTATTTTCATCATGGACCAATAATACCCCACCCTAAGTAACCTTCGGGCCATGGCAAGACCATTAGAATGTCCACCACAAATGCCCTCATGGATGTCAACTAACGCTTGGTCAGATTCCTCCTTTTCCAAGAACCTAAGGAGTTTCCTATACCCCTCCTATATAAATCACCAGAGATAAGGGTGGGCGCAAAAAATGTACACACTAAAAAGGTGCACTTCTATGAACCATTACATGTAAGGTTTCTCAAGAATGAGGCCTCACAAAGTGGCTCATAGATCTCTATGCATGGAGTTGCAAGGGACTATGATGTATTTGCTCTCAGCTAGAGCTACAAGCTTGTGACCTTGGTAGTCAACCACACAACGAGAGATTCAAATGAGGACAAGGACAAGAGTGCCAATATCCTCAAGAATCACTATGAAAATGCAATGCAAACTAGTCTATGGAAATGAAAATGCAATGCAACTAAGCTATGAAATGGAAAGGACAAGTGTTACAAATCCCTCCTATTAAGCTATGTGAGTTAAATCTATTGCATCAAAGGAAACTAAACTAGATGCCATGAAAGCTAAAAATGCAAGAATGAAAGACTAAGAACAATAAGGTTTCCAAAAGCTCCAAAAAGTCTCCAAGAATTCCTGCAGCATAAAGTTAGCACAAAAACATGATATGAAAATGGAGGAGAGAGCTTTCCTTTTATAAGAAATGCAAAGGAACGGACCATTGAGATTAAGAGGCAAAAGTCTTAATCGGCGGTGGAGGTTGAAAGAGGAGAAATCCATGTGCACAAGTATCCTCCAATGAGAGTGAAGTGTTGACTTTTGAGCCTCATGTGAGACAAAAAGTACATTTTTCTTTTTTGTGAAATAAGAATAATGTTTTATTTGTGCAACTTAGGTTAAGAGGAAAAGTGGGGCTTTTTATTTAATCAAAAGGGGAGGAAATATTCCTTTTAATTAAATAAAGACTTAGGATAAATGGTTAGCCCAAGGATAAAAATCCAATATATGATTGAAATAAAGACTTGACCAAGAAATTAATAATGTTGAAAATATTGATTATTGATAAAAATGATTCAGGATTGATAAATCAAATAAATGGGGCCCAAAGTCTAGGTGACCATTTTAGGGTGCATACAATATGCTTCCATTCAAAGAACTTCCCTATGTTGTTTAGCCAATCTATCAACTCCTCTAGTTTAAGACTACCTACATAGGCAAATACTTCAACTTTTATGTTGTCATTTCTTTTCTCTAATTACCTAAGCATCCTCTCTTCAAAAGATAATACATTTTCTTTCTCTTCCTCTTCTTTTAATTCTGCATGTTATTTAGCTCCTCTTCCATTGCTGGCTTCATCATTTGAATTATCTTCTCTTTGTCTTAGATTTTGATCAAAAATCCTTTCTATAAGTTTTTCAACTTGTCTCTGGAGTATTTTCATGTCCCTTTTTGTCATGCCCTAAAATTATAAGAATCTAACCATAACCTAAAGAACTTATAATACTTTAAAACAAGTTAAATTAACTAAAGAACCTGAAGTCATTCATTTCTTTTTAAAACCCTTTTTGCAACATTACAATTTTAAATAGATTGAAAACCTATCATAATGACTTTCTTAATCCAAGTATTCTATGACTTTTAAAAGAAGATAGTTACAATTTATTCCTTAATGGAAATAACTTTGCCTCATTATTAATGGCATAAAACTATCTTATAAACACAAACATATAGTAGAAATTCAGGCTTATTTGAACCTTAATCTATTAAACTCATACTTTTCTTAGAGGTTGATCTAATCAACTTTATCCATAAATATAATGTAAACAACATAGATAAAAAAAAATGTCTCTTTTGTATTGACATAAATACCCCTCTATAACATAGTTGATTTACAACTTACAAAGAAAAAGGAATACTTTTACACAAAGACCTCTGGCTCAAAATAACTTTACAAGACTTCATAATTAACATTTTTTTATTTTGGTTTAAAAACAAGATCATTTATAAGGATGAATCACAAGATCACCAGATGTGTTTTCCCATAAGAACACAAATACAAGCGTTCCAAAAGCTTCAAACTAAACCTACATAGAAATCTTCGGTTGAACATGGAGGCTCACCTCCCAACCTAGACCTTTGCAAGGCCACCCCCGAGCTAGGGGATCCAAAAATAAACGGGACACATACATACAAACAAGTATTCACAATTTTCAAAACAACAATAGTTCATCAATAAATTTCCTTCCATGGTTTAAGAAGAAGATGGTCTCCAAGAAACCTTCCCCTAAAATAGGGTGATAGTGAACTAGCCAAGGAGGAGAAGCCAAGGCATAATAAACTGTAATTAAGTCACACATGAATTTAAACAACCAACCTTCACAAGGTTCAAGCCATGTCCTTTAGCCATCTAACTTCTCCTTATCACCCCCAAAAGCCCTTAGGCATGCTTGGCATCATGGGCACCCATATACCCATGTTCATCCCTCCACACTTGGAGACTCTACACTCCTAGTGTCTCGACCTATCACCCTTCTAAGGTACTCTATCCTCCCAAGGATGAGTGCGCCTTAAAGACTCCCAAAACAAGTATGAGCACAAATAAAATACAACATAAATAAGAACTCAATAAAACATACATTGAGTAAACCAAAACTTCATACAAAACTTGACACAAAAACTCCATGCAAACCCATGAAGTTAAAATAAAATAATAACATGAACTCAATAAGACGTACATAGAATAGTCCATAAACCACATATAAGACTCCATTAATGGAGCTCAAGCTATATACATACTTAAAAACATAAGGTCATCTTTACTCTAAGGAAACTAACATCAAATCCAAGCTATGGAAATTACAAAATTGATTGTGAAGAGCTTTCCCTTCCAATCCTTCTCCTTCTCTCCAAAACTTACTCCTACAAAAGGATTTTTCTCTAAAGGTAGAGAGTGGGTGGACAACCTTCTTTCCTCTCCTCTTCTCCCTAAATAGGCTCTAGCCAAGAAATATCTAATTCTAGCATTAATGAGGAAGCCTCTAGACTCTTTGCTTCCTTCCTAAGTCAAGGTCCTAATAAATGACATTAATGACTCACATGGAAAGGGTTGAATATGTTATCCAAATTTCTCAAACTCTTCAATTTTCGCCACTTTGAAGAGGAGATATTTTAGGGGTGTCTTAAATGAGGCCCAAGGCTCTTAATGGGTTGAAAATGACCCGTAACCCTTAAGGTATCAAGTGGGGTGGTCAAAACTAATGCTAATCACCTTCTAGAAGCCTATTAGGTCCTCCTCAACTCCACTATAAGTTTACATCCGAATTTCAACTTATGAAAAGGTCTTCCTAGTTACATTTACTAGTCATGCCAGCACATAAGGACATAGGTGTCAAGTGACACACATAAATTACATTAGACATGACTTATTTAACATTTCATAAAACTAATTTAAACACAACGATACAGTTTACTTTCATGAATTAAACACATAACAACGAGGTCTATGTCTCTTGATAGACATGACCTTAGCATCACGGAGAATATACATAGGTTCATTCCTGAATCGCCGAATAATTCCATGGTCATTCTTTACTGCACACTCATTGCACACATCAATAGGTCCACTAAATCTATACTTTAAGCATATAAGAATACATAATGTAATTAGAACATACATTTACTCATATATGCATCAATGATTCTTTGAATTTAAACAATATCTGCATCTAATCCATATGCATAACATAACATTGTTTAATAATATTGCATCTTGATTACATCTTACATCCACATACTAATTCAATATACTAAACCATTTGAACTAAGTCCTAAATACAAATCTGCATCACAAACATAGAGTATTATATAGATTCCCTGATTACATATTCAAATGTTGTTTGCATGTAATGGTTTCAACAATCCATAAAGTTTTACATGTATCCCAAAAGTCCAACTATAACAAAAATTAGTTTTAACAAAAAGACATACAAGTGAAAGATAGTGCTAATCTATGTCGTCATGGGGTAGGCCTCAGATCCTTCCCCTCTAGGCATGAACATCCTCCTAGATTTCATCAAAGAGGTAGGGGAATGGTGACCTCATCTATACTGTATTTCAAAGTATCAATACTCCCTTCAAGATATATTGATCAAGGCTAATCATTTTATGGAATGTAAAGGTAATATTCATAAGAATTAATTTGAACATTTCTTATCTAATAAGTGATGAAGGGTGCTCCCCTTAATACCACAAATGCATAACAGAAATAGAGAAACAACAACAATATGCAAGAACAGAAAATTGGCTTCTTATTATCTCCACAAATGTGGAATTACAAACTTTCAGAATTACAATATGCAAAGCCCCATGGGCATTCCCTTACAATATTCTGTAGGACAAAGCCTCGAATTATTGCCCAGATCTACTACCCAGAACTATTTTGAACTACCTAATACAGCCTTCCTTATATAGGTAATTTTTCCACCGCTTGGGAAGGTTCCAGAATTTTAGCCAATAAGGCCGACCAAACTTAGAATTATTTTATTTTACATTTTATTACATCATAGTCGGCTCAAGATAACCTTTGAAACCTGAACATAAATTTTGAAGAAAATTATTTTCCGCCATTTCAGGTGACCCAAATTCCGAAGACCATAAGTCATCACCAGTTGACCCGATCGGCTATTATAACCCCATTTCGGAAATGCCACGAAGCGCTCTACAGGCTTGATTGGTGCAAGTGCTCGTCACCCAAATTTTCAACCTCATCTGGGGCCTCTAAAGCCTTCAAAACTGAGTTCAAAGTTTCTGTACCCTGCTGCCAATACCGAAAATCTTCAATATCTTCCAATGTACACTTGACCTGGCAATGAAACTTTACTGGCAGACTTATATGACCAAAATGAACCTCCAAGAAAGAAATCAGATCATTCTGAGCACATACGAAAATGACCAAAAATAGTAACTTTCCATAAATAGCAGCTCTGCACAAAATAGCCCTTATTGAAAATAAAAATAGAAATATTTTTGGGTGATGCAAGATTGCTCTTACACCCAGGATGCTCCTGCATCAGACACCCGGGGTAATTTGAGAAGTGACCTTGTCACGACTCAGGTGTGCAGAGGAAAACCAAGATGGTTAACCTCCTCCTTTGTTAGCCATGATGAATCTTCAATAGGTCGTCCTTTCCATTTGACCAAATACTCTTCATATGTCCTGTTCCTTGTGCTTTTGCCAACACGACTGTCCAGTATGTCTTCAATCTCCTTAGTGTCTGAACTAGTTGCTGGAATACTCCACTGTGCTGCTGTGATCTCATCTTCAACACCTCCTTCATGATACTCTGTCAGATCTGAAATGTTAAACACTGGTGAAATATTTAGCTTAGTAGGCAATTCTACCTCATATGCATTTCCTGAATCATGTTTCTTCAGTATCCTACATGGTCCAAACTTCTTCATTTTCAGCTTGTTATATGTACCAACTGGAAACCGCTCCTTCCGCAAATGAACCATGACTTCATCACCAACCTGAAATTCCTTATACCTCCTTTTCTCATCTGCCTTAGCCTTATACTGTGCATTCATCTTGGTAATATGCTTCCTCACCTCCCCATTGATGTTCTTCAAGTGTTCTGCAAAATCTTCAGCTTCAGCACTACTTATTTCTCCTTTATCTATCTTCCTCAATTCAGATGCATTTCTTGGACTACTTCCATATATAATCTGGAATGGTGATTTACCAGTGCTCCTATTGACAGAATTATTGTATGCAAATTCCGCCTGTGGTAAAATCAAATCCCATCTTGTTGGCTTATCTCCAACCAAACATCTCAGCAAATTCCCCAAACTCCTATTCACCACCTCTGTCTATCCATCAGTCTGTGGATGATGTGATGAGCTGAACTTCAAATCTGTCTTCAACTTCTTCCACAACGTACGCCAGAAATATCCAACAAACTTAGTGTCCCGATCTGAAACTATGGTCTTTGGCAAACCATGAAGTCTCACTACTTCTCTGAAAAACAATTCTGCTACATGAACAGCATCATTAGTCTTCTTGTAGGGAATAAAATGTGCCATCTTTGAAAATCTGTCAACTACCACAAAAAGTGGATCATGTCCCCGCTGAGTCCTCGGTAAACCAAGAACAAAGTCCATGCTGATATCCTCCCAAGGCTTCTCTGGTACAGATAATGGTTGATACAACCCTGTATTCTACTTCACTCCTTTCGCCATCTGACATACTCTGCAACTCTGTACAAACTTCTTCACATCGTGCTGCAATTGTGGCCAATAATAATTTTCACTAACCAAAGAAAGGGTTTTGTCACGACCAAAATGTCCAGCCAATCCTCCACTATGCTTCTCCTTGATGAGATTCTCCCTCATAGAACTTCGTGGAATGCACAACTGACTCCCTCTGAATAGCATATCATCTTGGATGATAAAATCCAGCCATTTCATCCTGTCTAGAGTAACAGGTTCTGTATAAGCTTTCCAAGCTTCACCAAAATCAGGATCCTCTGGATACAAATTCTTGAGTTCCTTGAACCCAACCACTTCAATCTGCATTTCTGTCAGCAACAGTTGCCTTCTGCTAAGAGCATCTGCAACCCTATTACACTTTCCACTCCTGTGTTTCAAAACAAATGTATAACTCTGCAAAAACTCAACCCATTTCAAATGCCTCTGATTCAACTTTCCTTGACTATTCAAATATTGCAAAGCTTGATGATCAGTATACAAAACAAACTCCTTAGGAAGCAGATAATGTCTCCACTTCTTTAATGCCTGAACTATAGCATAAAATTCTTGATCATAAACAGAATATTTCCTCTTGGCATCATTTAACTTCTCACTGAAATAAGCAACGGGTTTACCTTCTTGGCTCATAACAGCTCCTATTGCAATACCACTAGCATCACAATCTACTTGAAACACCTTATTAAAATCTGGAAGTGCTAAAACTGGTTGTTCTGTAACTTTTTGTTTCAACAATTGAAAACTCTTTTCTGCCCCATTAGTCCACTTAAACTCTTTTCTATCCCCTCTCATTGTTTCAGTCAAGGGTCCACAAATACTGCTAAAATTTCTGATAAACTTTCTGTAAAAGCTAGCCAAACCATGAAAAGATCTTACCTCAGTAGCACTCCTTGGAGTAGGCCATTCAAGGATAGCCTGTACCTTTTCTGGGTCCATTTTTAGACCTTCTGCTGAAACTACAAATCCCAAATACACTAACTCTTTCTTCACAAAACTGCACTTCTTCAAATTAATCAACAATTTCTCTTCTCTCAGCTTCTCAAATACCATACGAATATGCATCATATGCTCATCCAATGTCTTACTAAAGATCAAAATATCATCTAGGTAAACAATAACAAACTTACCCAGAAATTCTTTCAGAACCTCATTCATGAGCCGCATGAAAGTGCTCGGTGCATTGGTTAGCCCAAAAGGCATGACTAACCACTCATACAGTCCTTCCTTTGTCTTGAAAGCAGTCTTCCATTCACCTCCTTCTCTGATTCGAATCTGATGATATCCACTTTTCAGATCTATCTTTGAAAAATACACAGCTCCACTCAAACAGTCCATAATATCATCCATTTGTGGCAATGGAAACCTGTACTTGATTGTGATCTTGTTTATTGCTCTGGAATCTGTACACATCCTCCATTCTCCATTCTTCTTTGGTGCTAATACTGTTGGTACAGCACAGGGACTCAGACTCTCACGGATCAATCCTTTCTGTAACAGTTCATGTACTTGTTTGTTCAACTCTTCACTTTCTGAAGGTGTCATTCTGTGTGCTGCCTTATTCGGCAAACTCGCTCCTGGGATCAAGTCCATCTGATGACTGATCTTCCTGACTGGTGGTAATCCATCAGGCACGTTATCGGATACAATATCCTGAAACTCATTCAACAAATTTGCAACTTCTACAGGAACATCTTCTACTTCCTCTTTACCAGCTTTTGGAATTAAAGCAAAACATACATGCTCATGCCTCATACCATCTAGGAATTTCCTTCCATCAACAAATGTTATTCTTGCATTACCACATACCTTTTCTTCGGTCTCCTTCAATGGCTTTAGCTTATGTCGCACTCCATCCTTTGTCAGGGAATAGGTATTCGCACGACCATCGTGTACAGCACATCTGTCAAACTGTCACGGTCTACCCAATAACATATGACATGCATCCATAGAGATGATATCACATAGTACCTCATCTTGGTACCCGCCGATCTTGAACTTCACTAGGCATTGTTCATTGACCATGACCTTGTGGTCATCCTGTACCCAGGCAATCCAATATGGATGTGGGTGTTTCTGTCTCTTGAGCTTCAACTTTGTCACCATCTCTTCTGACACCAAATTGTCAGTGCTTCCACTATCAATAATCATATCACAACATTTACCTTCACACTTGCACCTGGTGCGAAACAAGCTCCTCCTTTGCTCAGGTTCATTCTCACTACTCAACAGGACTCTTCTGTTAATCAACGTTTCTCCTCTTTCAGCATCTTCAGAATTTGATGATCTGGCATCTTCATCTACATGTGCAACTCTGGCCTGGCCTTCATTTCTCCTGTCCGTTCTGCCTTGGCGCTGAGGACATTCAAATGCCCTATGACCTTCTTCTCCATAGTGAAAACATGTTCCACGGAAGCCACCTCTTCCAGATCCTTGTCCTCTTCCCCTTCCTCTTTGATCTCTATTATTCTGATCCTGGAAGTGATTGGAATTGTTTCCTCTCTGATTCTGACTGCTACTGGCCTCATCCTTCTTTTTCAGATCTTCATTTCGGCCACCATATGACCGTCCACCAGATCGGCCACCGCGACCTCTTCCGTTTTGTCTGCTCTCAAACTTCTTGTTCAGCTTTTCCTCTACTTTTAGGGCAAACTGGTATGCCTCTTCAATACTGTTCATTCGAACCAGATTCAGCTCCTCCTGAATGCTTGGCCTTAACCCATTAAGGTATCGGGCAACTTTCTCCTTATCAGCTTCTGCATGGCCTGTTCTGATGAGAAGTCGATAGAACTCCTTTGTATACTCCTGAACAGATCTTCCTGCTTGCTTCAAACTCTGCATTTTCTTCAGTAGTTCAAGCTCATAATCAACAGGAATGAACTACCGCTTCAATTTATCCACCATCCGATCCCATCTCGTGATTTTCTCCTTTCCCCTTCTATTTCGCTCCAACTGAATCTCTTGCCACCATATCTTCGCATGACCTTTCAGTCTGGCCTTCGCAAATTTGACCCTATCAGGATCCTCAACATCTTCATACTCAAAATATTCCTCACATTCATTGATCCAGTCGATCAATTCCTCTGGGTTAAGATTTCCAGAAAATGTAGGAACCTCAATCTTAGGTCTTTTCCCAATCTTGGAAATCGCCTGAAAAAGTCTTTCTTCCTCCTGGTTCACAATTTCAACTTCTCCTTCTTGATATTCTTCTTCGGCTTCATCCTCGCTTTCGTCTCTGACATTAAGATTCATTCCTCTACGAATCTCTTCTTGCAATGCTCGCACTTGTCTCTGTAGCTCTCTAACCTCAGGTGTCACAACACCAGCTCTTCCGCCACGTTCCCTTCGTGGAGGCATTTTCACGATGCGCACTGAAACCCTAGCCACGGTCCTGGTGCATACTGCCTCACAGTCAGCGATCTGTTTACACACTCAAGAACTCCTGCTCTGATACCACTTTAGGAAGGGTGCTCCCCTTAATACCACAAACGCATAACAGAAATAGAGAAACAACAACAATATGCAAGAACAGAAAATTGGCTTCTTATTATCTCCACAAATGTGGAATTACAAACTTTCAGAATTACAATATGCAAAGCCCCATGGGCATTCCCTTACAATATTCTGTAGGACAAAGCCTCGAATTATTGCCCAGATCTACTACCCAGAACTATTCTGAACTACCTAATACAACCTTCCTTATATAGGCAATTTTTCCACCGCATGGGAAGGTTCCAGAATTTTAGCCAATAAGGCCGACCAAACTTAGAATTATTTTATTTTACATTTTATTACATCATAGTCAGCTCAAGATAACCTTTGAAACCTGAACATAAATTTTGAAGAAAATTATTTTCCGCCATTTCAGGTGACCCAACTTCCGAAGACCATAAGTCATCACCAGTTGACCCGATCAGCTATTATAACCCCATTTCGGAAATGCCACGAAGCGCTCTACAGGCTTGACTGGCGCAAGTGCTTGTCACCCAAATTTTCAACCTCATCCGGGGCCTCTAAAGCCTTCAAAACTGAGTTCAAAGTTTCTGTACCCTGCTGCCAATACCGAAAATCTTCAATATCTTCCAATGTACACTTGACCTGGCAATGAAACTTTACTGGCAGACTTATATGACCAAAATGAACCTCCAAGAAAGAAATCAGATCATTCTGAGCACATACGAAAATGACCAAAAATAGTAACTTTCCATAAATAGCAGCTCTGCACAAAATAGCCCTTATTGAAAATAAAAATAGAAATATTTTTGGGTGATGCAAGATTGCTCTTACACCCAGGATGCTCCTGCATCAATAAGTCATATTTCAAGCACAATATGCTTTTGAGAATGATAATGGTATGTTCCTCACAACCTACTCCCTTATACATTCTATCAATGTTCCATTTTGAACATGATAGAGAACAATATTTCACAACACAGGACTAGCAACATAACACACATATCCTAGCCACCTCAAGATCATAAGAAATCTTAAATCAAGGTTCACAATTTTAAATTCAAAGCTCAAAAAGTTAAATAAACTAAAAAAAAGAATAAATGTGGGCATGAACCACATGTAATATATAAAAGAAATTTTGGTGGCTATATGGTTACAAGAAAACTTTTTAAAAAAAATTCAAGCTAGTCCTTAACACTTAAGTTCAAACAAATTGAAAATCAAATCAAATCACATAAACAAAGTGACTAATACCTGGCCACAAAATGGGAGTACAAGCTACACAACACCTTGCGTCCAAGGTGTGCTTACAAAACATGACCAAACACTCTCAAAAACATATGTCTCAAGGGTTTCATTTCTATATAATAACTCATTTTGCTTCATGCATTTTTGTTTATAAGTCTAACCGCAATCTTTGGCACTTATTTATACAAACCCTTGGTACAAAAATCAATCATTAATTAAATTTTCATTAATTTACACAAAATCAAATAATCCCAACTTATTCTAAAACCTAATGTTTACTACTACGCATAACCAACAAAGCTTGCTAAAGTTTAAAAATGGTATGACAACATCATACTGAGTACACACATAATGATGCAGAAGTATATGGTTTATCAATAACATTAAGTGTTCAAAAATCAAACCCAAGGTCCAACCAAAGAAAGGTTGACAAAGTTTGACCCAAAGTCAAACATCACAAAATTATTTCCAAACTTTCCTATAGGGATCCCTAGGTCACTAGCTTCGATTGGCACATAAAATGGGATAGTTGTCTAAAGTCAACCTAAGTTGACCAAAAAGTCAACCTTACATCGATAACTGTGTAACTAGGTTATAAAGGTACTGAACTCAACAGGGAAGGTCTAGGCTCGTAAACTGAGATGTTTTACTTAGGTTTTGACTAATGGTTGACCAAAAGTCAACCGTTCCTGTAATTGGTCAACGAGTTCCAAATGGTATGAAAAACACTTTTACATAACGTTAAAAAAAAAGTTAATTACAATTTTAACGAATAATTTACGTTCAAATTATAATTATAAGGTTAATTTAATATATTGTGATATAATCCCTTGATTATATTATAGTTTAATAAAATAGCTTCTAGCTAATTTAATTAAACTATCATATCAATTAAGTCTCACAATTTAAATCCAATCTCTAAACTTTAAATAGTCGATCTAAAATTTAATAGTACAACTACTTATCTTAACTAGATTGAATCTATATAAAATTTATATTACATCTAATAAAATTTTAATCTACGAAATTGGATTTGAAAATGCTTATCAAAGATTATATAAACTAAAGTTAACTACCATAGTAAAGTCTCTTAATTAGTATTAAATAACCCCATTATTAACAATTTATCTATTAGTATTACTCATCTTTCACATTTTCATCCTTTGAATTAAAATTTGTTTTCTAAACACTATTCAAATGAAGATAGAAAATCTAAACATATTCTATAATAAAGTTCTTCTAGAATTTACAAAATATTAAGTCCTTAATATTTTTTAAAAAAATATCAACTTTAAAATTTCATTAGTCAAATATATGTTTTAATCAACTTGACAATTTAAAATAATTAAGTTTTTCTATTAATAATATTTTCATTTTCATAATGATCTAAACAAATGGATTATCTTCTAGAGTTTCCTAAAAGATTAAGATGTCCTAGATATTTTTCCATAAGGTCAACAAAATCAACTATAAATATAAATTTATAAATTTTGAAATCCATTGTTAAAATAACTTTAAATTTTCTATCTTATCCCTAACAAAATATCTCTTATCTGATACTGAAATATCCACTCTTTTGAGAGTCTATAGAAGACAACTTTTTAAGTTTTTTTTCTTTTTAGTACTTTCTAACTAATCTTCACACCCCCAGTTGGTCTCCTCTGTACAGTAGATGAATATTTTGCTCAAGGATGAGATATTTTTAGTAAAACGAAGATTTTCTTAACTGTCTCTTTTCACGCATTCCATTATATTTACTACAATTCAAAATAGAAAAATAGTAAGATATTTTCTTAAGAGATGTTTTTATTAAATCTAAATTATTCTATGACATATCAAAAAAGGTTTGAAAGTGAACTAGTCTCTATTGAATACGTAGTTTTGCCCCTTGATCGATCGGGAATATTGTTCTAGATGGAGATGTGCTAATTCATGAAAATATTTGGAAAGTTTCCAACCGAAAAGAGGAAAGGTAGTGCGTTCATAGAGATGGATTCACTATTAATAAATAGGAAGCTGGGCAGGAAAGGACGACATCAAATAACCTCAGATGGGGTCATGAATGAAAGGATTCCAACAGAGCTAACATGCTAATGATTTTCTATATCCTTACTTTTGGTGATAAATTGACTTTTAGTTTGTTGCTGGTTGTGGGTGTTTCAAAATATTGTATTCGAAGAGTTATTTCGGTTCTTATTTACTACAATATATATCTCTTATGAAGCACAATTTCTGCATCTCCGTCTACTTCTATAATTTCTTCAAATCTTAAAATCATACAAAAGAAAGGGTGTGTGTTACAAAAAAAACCATTGAAATGATGTGGTGCTACCTAATAAGAGGAAGATTAACATACTGAAGCTTTCACGATACTTTATTTTCTATACTTCTGTAAAGACCGTTGCTGATATTCCCCAAAACTTTGGACTCTTGTTACTTATCCATGGTTTACGACTCAGACATATGGTCAAACAGTTTGTATGCTTCCTTTACAAAAAAAAAGTTGTCTGGCAGATTTGAGAATATTCAAAGCTGTGAATGTCCCATTGCATTTGCATAATGAATAACATACATTCATTGGAAAGAAAGATCATGAAAATTTCTGAAACAACCTTTCTAATATCAAAATCAGCTTACAGCCCATGTCAGCCAGAGTCAATTTTCTGTACAAGAACTTAAAAAATTCGATTATAGATAATTGCAATTCACATTCCAACTTACTCGACGTAAAAAATAAAATTAAAAATGTACTTGTTCTTTGACTCATCACTGTAATCATTTCATTCATTTAATTTTCAATGCTGTGGCTTTTGATAGTCATTTCATTTCATTTTTATCTAATGTACAGTTCTTGTTTAAAATTTCCAAATAATTCAGATTTTTTATCATCTTATATATATCAACAACTAGGAAGAAATATTAATTGACTGGTGAAGTTATTTACTCCGTGTCAAAATAGAGAACATGTAGATAATTTATTTTTCAAATTTGATTGCACCATTAGGATCTATATTTTCTTGCAAAGACATTGACGAAAGAAATTTATAATTTAAAACATATATAAATTTTGCAAACATTTCAAAATCTCTTAAAGTGTAAATATGTCCTTCACCAAACTCAATCATAATCTTAATTCCATAAATTTTCATATTCATATAAGAAGGAATATACTAATTTTTATTTATTTTTATTAATCTAAGCATAGTGAACTCAAGGTCTTAATGTGGAACCCAGAGCTCTGATACCAAGTGTCATGCCCTAAAATTATAAGAATCTAACCATAACCTAAAGAACTTATAATACTTTAAAACAAGTTAAATTAACTAAAGGACTTTAAGTCATTCATTTATTTTTAAAACCCTTATTGCAACATTGCAATTTTAAATAGATTGAAAACCTATCATAATAACTTTCTTAATCCAAGTATTCTATGACTTTTAAAAGAAGATAGTTACAATTTCGCCCTTAATGGAAATAACTTTGCCTCCTTATTAATGGCATAAAACTATCTTATAAACACAAAAATATAGTAGAAATTCAGGTTTATTTGAACCTTAATCTATTAAACTCATACTTTTCTTAGAGGTTGATCTAATCAACTTTATGCTATCAAAAAAATAATTTAACCATCAATATAATTTAAATAACATAGATTAAAAAAAATCTCTCTTTTGTATTCACATAAATACCCCTCTATAACATAGTTGATTTACAACTTACAAAGAAAAAGGAATACTTTTACACAAAGACCTCTTGCTCAAAATAACTTTACAAGACTTCATAATTAACATTTTTTTATTTTGGCTTAAAAACAAGCTGATTTATAAGGATGAATCATAAGATCACCAGATGTGTTTTCCCATAAGAACACCAATTCAAGCCTTCCAAAAGCTTCAAATTAAACTTGCATAGAAAACTTTGGTTGACCATGGAGGCTCACCTCCCAACCTAGACCTTTGCAAGGCCACCCCCGAGCTAGGGAATCCAGAAATAAATGGGAGACATACATACAAACAAGTATTCACAATTTTCAAAACAACAATAGTTCATCAAGAAATTTCCTTCCATGGTTTAACAAGAAGATGGTCTCCAAGAAACCTTCTCCAAAAATAGGGTGATAATGAACTAGCCAAGGAGGAGAAGCCAAAGCATAACAAACTGTAATTAAGTCACACATGAATTTAAACAACCAACCTTCACAAGGTTCAAGCCATGGCCTTTAGCCATCTAACTTCTCCTTATCACCCCCAAAAGCCCTTAGGCATGCTTGGCATCATGGGCACCCATATACCCATGTTCATCCCTCCACACTTGGAGACTCTACACTCTTGGTGTCTCGACCTATCACCCGTCTAAGGTACTCTATCCTCCCAAGGATGAGTGTGCCTTAAAGACTCCAAAAACAAGTATGAGCACAAATAAAATACAACATATATAAGAACTCAATAAAACATACATTGAGTAAACCAAAACTTCATACAAAACTTAACACAAAAACTCCATGCAAACCCATGAAGTTAAAATAAAATAATAACATGAACTCAATAAGACATACATGGAATAGTCCATAAACCACATATAAGAATCCATTAATGGAGCTCAAGCTATATACATACTTAAAAACATAAGGTCATCTTTACTCTAAGGAAATTAACCTCAAATACAAGCTATGGAAATTACAAAATTGATTGTGAAGAGATTTCCCTTCCAATCCTTCTCCTTCTCTCCAAAACTTACTCCTACAAAAGGATTTTTCTCTAAAGGTAGAGAGTGGGTGGACAACCTTCTTTCCTCTCCTCTTCTCCCTAAATAGGCTCTAGCCAAGAAATATCTGATTCCAGCATTAATGAGGAAGCCTCTAGAATCTTTCCTTCCTTCCTAAGTCAAGGTCCTAATAAATGACATTCATGACTCACATGGGAAGGGTTGAATATGTTATCCGAAATTCTCAAACTCTTCAATTTTCGCCACTTTGAAGAGGAGATATTTTAGGGGTGTCATAAATGAGTCCCAAGGCTCTTAATGGGTTGAAAATGACCCGTAACCCTTAAGGTATCAAGTGGGGTGGTCAAAACTAATGCTAATCACCTTCTAGAAGCCTATTAGGTCCTCCTAAACTCCACTAGAAGTTTACATCCGAATTTCAACTTATGAAAAGGTCTTCCTAGTTACATTTACTAGTCATGCCAACACATAAGGACATAGGTGTCAAGTGACACACATAAATTACATTAGGCATGACTTATTTAACATTTCACAAAACTAATTTAAACACAACCATACAATTTACTTTCACAAATTAAACACATAACAATGAGGTCTATGTCTCTTCATAAACATGACCTTAGCATCACAGAGAATATACATAGGTTTATTCCTGAATCCTCGAATAGTTCCATGGTCATTCTTTCCTGCACACTCATTGCACACATCAGTAGGTCCACTAAATCTATACTTTAAGCATATAAGAATACATAATGTAATTAGAACATACATTCACTCATATATGCATCAATGATTCTTTGAATTTAAACAATATCTGCATCTAATCCATATGCATAACATAACACTCTTTAATCATCTTGCATCTTGATTACATCTTACATCCACGTACTAATTCAATATACTAAACCATCAGAACTAAGTCCTAAATACAAATCTGCATCACAAACATAGAGTATTATATAGATTCCCTGATTACATATTCAGGTGTTGTTTGCAAGTAAAGGTTTCAACAATCCATAAAGTTTTACATGTATCCCAAAAGTCCAACAATAACAAAAATCAGTTTTGACAAAAAGACATACAAGTGAAAGATAGTGCTAATCTATGTCATGATGGGGTAGGCCTCACACTTTTCATCTATGTTTTACCTCTTCCTCATCCTTTCCTAGTCATCTTCCAACTCTAATACTAGATGATGTAGCCAAAAGTCCTTTAACAATTAAGAGAAATATGAGAGAGAAAAATAACAGAGAAGAGTTTTTAGAATTTCAATATTTCTTTATTATTCCTCCAACTAGTCTTATGCTACAATGAGAAAAAAACTAATTTAAGTACAAATCCTAAATTATCTTTTTTGGCAATTTTTTCATAAAAACATTTTTTTCCTATTTTTGGTAATTTTAAAAACAACTCGAAAAAAGATGAATTTTTCATCAATCTTCCTAAAACTAAGATAAGATGAACTACCAAATAACCTTCAAAATTGAAATAAGATTTCAAATTTATTAAAAAAATCAAGTTTACAAAAAAACTAACAAAAGCACTAAAATCTTAAAAAGCCACTAAAAGCTCTTGTGCATCAAATATCCTTATAAAACAATTCTTTGGGCTTTTAGCTCCTTTGGCCATTTTAGACCTTTCCAAGAAAAAAAAGGCTTTGGATCTATTAGGATTATACCATATTTTTCTATCAAGACTCCCTTAAAAGATTCCCATACTCTATTTAGAATAGTCTATATCCAAATTTTCTTAGGTCCATCCTTCTTTAGGCGGTTTCTATTTATAGACATTTTTTTTATCCTATTAATCTTCATGAGATCTTGAATGATTCCTTGTAATTTTTTTTTACTCTTAGATCTTCATATTTTGACATGATTTTAGAGCAAGTTATAAGGAAACAACATTAATATTTTCCGTAATTTGTTATTTTGATCTGAAAAAGTTCTCTATTGTTCCTTGATATATCCATATAAATCTCATTATTCCCTTTTTTCTATAGGTTATAGAAGATAAAGGAGAGATTTTATGTGATAGATCCTAATTGACATAGTTCTTGAAAGGGGAAAAAAAATCCAAATATCCATAAAATATTAATATTGTCAAAGATCATCCAATTGATGGATAAGGAAGATAGAACAAACAAAAACTCTCAAGCAAAGGCATTGAAAAATAAGACATGATTGATACTTAAAAAGAATTTTCATATTATGTAAGGAACATTTATAACAAACATAAATCCATTTTTCTTCAAGTTTTCTATGATAATAATATATTTATGAGCATTGACCCATTAGAACCATTTTATTTTGTGAAGAATCTTGGAAATCCAATTTTTTCTTGAATTAAAGGGATATAAAATTTGGTTCTTCATAGAGTAGTAAGCATATTTGACTAAGAAGAACCAAAAAAGCCGATGTTCATGAAACCCTTTATCATCTCTATTTAGAGAGACGGGGCTACAATCATCCAAAGAGTGTTGTAAAAGGAGAATTTAATCCTCCATTATTTGGATCTCAATTTCTCTTACACCCGTGATAGCAATAATTTGCATTCTAAAATCTTTCTCCATTGGTTGATCTCCATTTGAGAATATATATTTATTGGAGAAGATACCATTCTTTTGAATAAAGTTTTCTTTAATTGAGTCAAAAATTTTAGTGGTAGAGAGAGCGACATCCTTATTCTAAAAATCATCCAAAGAATTTTATTTTTTTCCATCTCAAAAATATTCTTTCCTCTTTTAAAAAAAAATATTTCTAACTTTTAGAAGGGTATTCCATTTAGGGGCTCCACTTTGGAGATTTAGATCGTATATCAACTATCCTAAAGTCGCACTATTTGTTTTTTAGCCCTTATTATATTAAACCAATCTTTGACACATTTAATAATTTTCTAACCAATCTTATCAAGAAGAGCCTTATTAAACAACTTGATTTTTCAAATCTTGAGGCCCCTTTTCATCTTTGGTATACAAACCTTGCCCCTAATAACAAGATTATTTTTTTATTTTTCTTTAATACCTATGCATAGGAATTTCCTCTAATTTATTTTTATTTTTTAGCGATGAAAGGTAGGAGTTTGTAAAGACAAAGGTAATACATATAGATTCTTTGTAACAAGCTTACAAGAGCTGCACTTTTCCCACTTGAATTAAAAAATATCCTTTCCAACTAGCACATTTTTTCTAAAACCATGTTCTATAAGATCATTCCTAAAGTTTATTACTAGGAAACTTGGTATTAAGAGGGAGCCCCATGTAGGACTCAAGAAGAATATGAGAACAATGCATAAGGATAATATTAGTAATTTTTTCTTGTAAAGGCAGTATCATTGAAGAATTAGATTTTGATTTGGTGACAATTGATACGATAACCTCATATATAAGGACACTTATTTAGGATTTGTTGATGATACTATAAGAACAATTATATAGGATATAAGATTTATTACTATTTATATTATCTTTGATTAAATATAAATAAATAAAAGACCAATGACTTTTTTTAAATAAAAAATATACTAATGATTGCAAATGTATTTACCTATTTCCTAGTGTAGCATTGAAATCAATGACATAACAAATATTTATTTAGGCACAGTTATGCAAACATAAAGAATCGGTCATAAATAGGAGTATTATTTATAATGTTTTATGATTCTCACAATTGAAGATGTGTTTCAATTTTATTTTTCCAGTTTATTAATAATATAATTTAAAACATAGGAAATGAAAGAACAATATATTTTCTATGAAATGAGTTCTAGAAGACACAATTATATTTTTAAACAAACTTGTGAATAAAAGACACAATAATTATTTCAAACATATACACACATTTTATAATAAATTTTGTAGATAGTGTTAGAAATCTATTTAAAAAAACAAAAATAACTTTATAAGCGTGTAAGTGCTAGATCCCTTAATATCTATATCTTTCAAACCATGATAACCACCTCTACCTGGACCAAATTATCACCTTCATACCAACCAACCATTCAGAACACTTAAGATTTTCATTAGTAGGTTAGTTCCTCAAACATAATCCTATATCAACTATGCATCAAATAACAAAAATTGTTTTATCATTTGACATTCCATAACATGTAATCATATTATATAAGGTTTAATTAGGATTTTCGGTTGTTTTGTTCCTGGATTCTTCCTCATCTTTGTTGGGGAATTTGGAAGGAGCATAATAATTGCATTTTTCATGATTGCTCCTCTCCTCCCAAAATCATCTTTGAAAAAATCAATCATGATGTTAACGATAACTTTTTCTTTTATGGAAGATTGAACCTTCTTGCAGGAAAGCCCCAGGCTGCTACTCAGGATAAAAGATAGAACTGTGTGTAGAATAGCTCCCCGACTGGTTGGACCAAAGCCAACTTTGATGGTGCTACAAAAGGGAACCTAGGACAAGATGGAAGTAGAGGAATCATTAGGAACTACTATGTCATTGGCATAGCGGCTGTTAGTGTCCCTCTAGGTGCTCAAACAAATCATTATGCTGAGGCTTGTGTGGCTCCTCAGGTCACTAAACTTGCTCATGATCTGGGGCTCAAGAGGCTCTAGTTGGAAGGCAATTCAATGAACATCATCAACTACCTTAATCACTCACACCCTCCATCATGGAATATAGCCAACATCATAGTTGAAACCCGAGCTATTCTTAACTCTTTTGATGAGGTGTTCATATCCCATGTTTATAGGGAAGCCAACAGGGTGGCTAATTGGTTTGCCAACCTGGCCATCACTAAGGTTGCTAAGTTGACTTGGCAAAAGGGAGATGACTTTCCCATAGATGTGAAGAGTATCCTAGAAGAGGAAAGACTCCACTATACTGAGGGTGCCATTTTACAACTAATATGATAAGCTTCAAGTTCGGTGGCTGCACTCCTTTCAGTCATATTTGGAATAAATTTTCCACCTACTCAAACTTTGGGTTGTTTGGTCATGCTTTTTCTCTCATGGTTCATGGTGTTTTTGGCTTTCTCTAGCCTTCAATGCTCTGCTTTTCTATAGTTTTCTGGACCTGGCCTTTCAGTGGCCTGCTTCTTATTTGTTTTGTTCTTACTCTCTCCCTTATTTTTAGACCTCTGGGTTTTAGGAACCTTGTAAAACCTATTTTACTTAATCAAAAACATATGTTAAAGTAAAACCATAATACATTATCCAATAAGCATGATAATGAAATGTCTAGAACTAGTCTAATCATTGGTCAAAGTCTCTAATTCAAACATAGTAAAAAAAATCCATTGAATCTATAATATCTCTCCAAAACCAAGATGCATAATGGTCAATATAAGATAGTATTATCCATCCTTCAATATAAGTATTAAAGGAACATGTTTCATTTATAATCTATTTTAGAAATTCATTTTATTTACCCTAAAATCTTAACTATTTTTTCTAAAGTTATTACATGTTAATTTATTTTAATACTTAAGCAATTTTATCCATATGAGATAAGAATCCATCTAAATAAGATATTGTTGACCCCTCTGGCATGTGTGGGAGTTAATGTCAAACAAAAAATGAGGATAATGTAAACATAATGATATCATTAATTTGATTCAATCCATTTAATGTTTATCTAGATGAGTTGCTATGCTGGTTGAGCTAGTTTGCACACACTATCATGTTGCATTCTTGATCCCATCATGTTCATGTAATTGTTATTATGGGGTGATATATGATGACTTATCCATATCATTTTCCTTTGAGTTAGTTCTATGATAAGGCTTTATGGTTC
>BSBK01009379.1:842500-906578 GCA_027943335.1 Chamaecyparis obtusa | reverse complement strand
CAATCTACATTTGAGACTATGTTTCTATTGATTACATCATGAGGATGATGCCTTTATTGTTTACATCATATGATTGATGTTGTCAAGTGTCTTAAGTGTTGACATTGGATTGATTTATCCTCCCTAGCTAAGAGGGAGTGTTGATGATTGTAGCATCGGTCAGATAAATAATACCATTAATATGATCATTATGAGAAATGACATATTATATATATATATATATATATATATAAAAATTAGATTATAATTATTCTTATAATAACTATTTAATTAATTGATAAAATAAAATAAATAATAATGAATAGACATGTCCTATGAAGGGACATGTCTCTTAATGTGTTTTCCTCAATATAAATAAGAGATCACTGCTCTTCGGAAAACATATATCGAAGAAGCAATGTTAATACATTTGCAACGATCCTGATAACTCAACACCACATATCTTCCAGGAAGGTGCAATTGCTAGTTTATCCTTCCCCGGTACAGTATGAGCTGGAGATGTAAATATTCAACTACTCGATTCATATCACTGTCCCATATCCTTTCCTTTCCTTCAATCCGACTGGAGACATAGACATTTAATTAATTGTCTTGTCTACTCAGTCAATTCAGCTGATCGTGCTCATCGTGCCATACAAAACGACAAAACATATAACATTTTTCGTTCACACTACAGAACAAATAACTAGGCAATTGAAAATCAACTCTTTCAGTCCCGCTCATCCTAGATGAAAACATAAAATACATGTGAAGTTTCGTATTTACCTACACTGGCACAAGGGACGAAAATATATATTAAACTATGACTAGACCCTCCTTTTCTTATAAATTTAGAGTATTGTGACATTGCTATACTCACATTCAACCAAGTTTTGAATTACATTGCTATTCAATTCTCTTCTCTAAATCCGTTGCCCAAGTCTGTAAGAGATCAAATATGGCTTCAGGACTTGCTATTGCAGTTGCCCAAGCCGTTGTTGGAGAGCTTAGCAAGCTTGCGGCGCAGCAAATGCTGAATGAGGCATCGCTGGTCTTCTATTTCAGAGAGGACTTCAAATGGTTGCAGAAGAAATTCAGCCTTATATCTGCTGCTCTACAAGATGCAGATGACCAAAACGTGCACAAAGTTTCTGTGAAACAGTGGCTGGAAGAGGTGAGGGATATTGCTTTTGATGCAGAAGATATTATTGATGAGTGTGCTGCTGAACAGTTGTATACAAATACCAGTCAAGTGTGTGTGTGCAGTTGCAGCCAATTGATCTTCAGGTATAAAATGGGAAAGAGGATTAAAGACTTGAAAGAGAGGGTGAGCTCTCTTATTCAAGATGGAAATGAGCTCAAGCTTAATTCATGACTTGCCCCCGTTTAGATCAGCCCTCAACAAGCGGTACATCAGAAAGAGGAGCCCAGTTCAGAAGAGGAAGTGTCATCTTGGAGGCAGATCCACGAGCAGTGAGTGTGGAGAAGAAGGCAGAGGAAATAGTGAGATTGTTGGAGCAGCCTGCAGTCCGTGTTGTAGCCGTCGTGGGTATGGGCGGCCTGGGAAAAACATTCCTTCTCCAGCATGTCTACAACATAAGTAAACAAAGGTATGAGTATTGTGCCTGGATTTCTGTATCACAGACTTGTACAGTTAGAACTTTGCAATGTGACCTGGCCTCGCACATTAATTTGCAAATAGATGGTAGTTTAAGTGATGTGCGAGCAGCTGATTTGATTCATGGGCATTTAGTGGGTAAGAGATGTTTGATTGTTCTAGATGATGTGTTGAGGAGTAGTGTAGAAGGTGACATTATACAAAGGCTTTGGTCTTCCCACTGGCACTAATAGCCACTGTAAAATTGTGGTTACCCTCCAGAAGTAGAGAGGTTGCTGCTGACATTAGAGCTCATATGCAACACCTCTCAGAGGAGGACAGTTGGAAAGCTGTTTTGCCTCTTTGCCTTCCCCGATTGTGAGGAAAATAGGCCAACCGGGCACCTGGAGAATTTGGCTCATCAAATTGTAGATAAATTTGGGGGGGTTGCCATTGGCTGTGAAGACAGTTGCAGCATCCATGTCAAGCTCTGTGGTCTTAGGTGATTGGGAGTCGAAACTGAGGCAATTAAAGAATGTACAAGGAGCAAAGGATTCCACGATGCAAATCCTCAAGCTTAGTTACGACTCTCTTCCTTCCAATCTCAAATCTTGTTTCGCTTATTTTTCTTTCTTTCCCGAAGACACACACATTCATTTTTATAGGACTGTGGAGTACGAGAAAGATATACACCAAGATTATTTGATATATTTGTGGATATCTGAAGGTTTTATCCCACAAAAAAATGAGAAAGAGAAGTGGGACATTGGGTTAGAGTACTATGTGTTGTCAATCTATGTTTGGTGGAAGTAAGCACAGTTTTTTCCTGGTACACCGTGCATGACTTGTTACATGATTTGGCTATTAATGTAAGTAAAGAACACAAAGTGCGGATTCCATCTTCCCTTAGAAGAGACAATCTGCCGCAGGTTACTATTGGGTAAGAAAGGTATAACCAATGATGCAGTTTCAGAAAGATCCCTTCATGCTCAGCAATTTCTCTTCGAACTCTTTCACTATCTGAGAATCCAGATATCACAAGTATTCCGCAACACTTGTTTGATCGTCTGAGATTACTCCGGGTTCTCGACTTCAGCGATACTTCCATCTCTGTCTTGCCAAAATGTGTTGAGAAATTGAAGCTTCTCAAGTTTCTTGAATTTGTCTCGAACAAAGATCACGGAGGTGCAGTTAGAAAACTCAAGTATCTGCAGTTTCTTGATTTTTCTGGATGCACTGCCATACAACGTGTACCTGACTGGATAGGTGACCTCAAATATCTTTCTCATGTGGATGTAAGAGGTTGCTCAAACGAAGTGTAGAGTCATATGCCCAAAGGACTATCATATCTCTCAAGTCTGAGGACACTGAATTCAGATTACATCCCGCTCTCTACCGAAGAGAATCACTACTACCCAAGAGGGCAACTTAAGACATTTTTTAAAGACGAAATTAATTTTTCCTCTCAAACACTTTAATTATCATTTTAATTATTTTAAATTGAAAAACTAAAATTATTGGAAGTATCTTAAATAAAAAATTGAGACAAATGAAAAAAAAATGAAAAATGCATTTTCCTGCTTCAAGATAATTTAAGGAAGGAAATAAAAGATTGGGAATATCTAGACCGCGAGGAACACACAGGAAAAATTTGGAGATTTTGGTCTTCGAAAGCGGAGTGTAGTGGAGATAGAGGCAACGGAAAAATCTTTGCCTCTTTTGTTGATCACCGCTGCATTTTTCATCAATTCGGCCAGATTTGCTACAAATTTCAATTTCATCACATACCAGTTGCCCAAATGGGGAAAAATATGGAGTGGGTTAAAAATATGGAGTGGGCGAATATCATAAGCTATGATTTGCACGAGATAGGGAGTATGCTGCTTTGCGAGATCAGTGTTGATTATGGATTGAGAAACTATTTCAAGGAAGGATTGGCGGGGCAAAAGGCCGTTCTGGGCATTCCAATTTATGAGAAATCATTCAAGATTTTTTCAGATTTATGGGCCATTGTTAACGGTAAGAAATGGGAAACTAGATTTAGAGATGGGAGCATACAGAGATTTGGGAGTTTAATGTAGTGAATAATGCAAGTGAAGAGATCAATGACAATGTGAAAAAATATTATTGTAGAGAAGGTGATTGTGTTATACAGCCTTGTGGATTTTGTTATGCTCCCAATATGCTCTCTGCCCACATCTTCTACGCTTTCAATGCCTATTATCAAGCAACCATGGAAGCTCCAGAATTTTGTGATTTTAGGGGCCCTGCAATGCTCATATATGTCAACCCAAGTGAGTTTTTAAAATGCTGTAATCTTTGCTTCATTAATGTTTCATCATCTTGTCCTGTAATTCATGTCGACCCTAGTGATTTTTTAAAACCCTTCATTTTCTTTATTCTTTGCTTCATGAATATTTCATATGCCTTAATCTTTTCTTCATGGATCTTTTGTTAGATAGGTTATTTGGCCTGCTCTTATATTTTTGGGTAAGTTTGAATGCTCTGCCTCCCCAGCATCCATTGGGTTGTGCTTTGTTTCCTCCCTTGTTTTAACAGACCATGAAGTTCATTTATGTATTGTGGGTATTTTGTCACTGCTAAACTAATGCAAGATAGACTGTCTTTTTGAAGGTCCGGAGAAGCGAGCATGGTCGATGAAATTAGTGGGGGATGCACTTGCAGGGAACCTCAAAGCCCCTTTGGGTGTCATGAAAATGAGAGGTTATTCTTGACAAACTAAACATGATTCTGGTATTTTTAGGCCCAACCCTTTTGGATACATCTAGCATAGGATTTTTTCTAAAGGGTAGGAGACGATGTATTTTCAAAACCCCACAGTAATGGGTTTTTTCCCTTTTCTGGTTATGATGAGCTCCTTTAGGTTATCAATCCCCACAGCCTCCTTTGAATCTATTTTGGATAGTCATGATTTTTTATTATTGTCAAATCATGCATTACTTTACATTAACATTTCATATCACTCTTTGCATGAATCCTTTCTTTCACTTTTTTTATATCATTGTTTTTACGGTGACCTCCATTATCATTATCAATGTTTTGAAGCATGTTCTACTACTATTAGCATTGCTTGTCATTATTTAAAATATTTTTGCCACTATATTTACATCTGTTGGTTACTGAGAAAAATATTGTTTCTCTCTATCTCTTACTCCTTTGTTGATCATTTCTCCTTTCTTGATGGTTGCCTTGATCTGCAAAAAATCTGCAACTCAAATGAAATACGCTATTATATTATTGCTTTTGACATTGCACTCATTACTACTTTTATCATTGGTATTCCATGCACCATGACTATCACCAGCATTTTATGGTCATTGTCAAAACATACAACAACATTGTGCTCCATTGGCTCTTTTTCCATTTTTACACTTAGAATAACTATTCTTTTGACATCATTTCTCACTGTCTTTTCCACATTGAATGTACATGTTTTTGACATTGATCTGCAAAAAATCTGCAACTCAAATGAAATCCGCTATTATTTTATTGGTTTTGACATTGCACTCATTACTACTTTTATCATTGATATTCCATGCACCATGACTATTACCAGCATTTTATGGTCATTGTCAAAACATACAACAACACTGTGCTCCATTGGCTCTTTTTCCCTTTTTACACTTAGAATAACTATTCTTTTGACATCATTTCTCACTGTCTTTTCCACATTGAATGTATATGTTTTTGACATTGATCTGCAAAAAATCTGCAACTCAAATGAAATCCGCTATTATATTACTGCTTTTGACATTGCACTCATTACTACTTTTATCATTGATATTCCATGCACCATGACTATTACTAGCATTTTATGGTCATTGTCAAAACATACAACAACACTGTGCTCCATTGGCTCTTTTTCCCTTTTTACACTTAGAATAACTATTCTTTTGACATCATTTCTCACTGTCTTTTCCACATTGAATGTACATGTTTTCCCCTTCATATTGGATCTCTCTCCAAGTAGGATAGCAAACAAGATCTTCATATTCATATCATTGTGACACTCCTCTTTGGGACACATCTTGATACTGGTTTAACATCTTCACCCTTTTTATCGCTACTTTGTGCCTTGTTCATACCATTGTCATTAAATATCTCTATCACTTTTAGTATCTATATGATATATCATTTACGAAAGAATATACTCTGTTCCTACCCTTGCTATGTTTGACATTGGCACATTGATCTACTATATCTTCTCTTTGAACAATGCATATCCACTGTTATAAACATGCTTTCTTCTCACTAGTTTTTAACACATTCTCCTGGTCATGGCACTGTATGGCTGATTTTTCCTCTTCTACTATCCATCCCAACATTTTGCCAAACAAATACCCAAACATTCTCTAGTGGAAATTTTATACTTAATAATAAATCTCTGTTAAAAATTTAAATATGAATCGAACCGACAACTTAGCTATTTTCTTATGGTTAGGGAGATAAGACCGCATATGAGTCCTGTCTTTAAAGCAACCTTCAAATACTGTCCATGGAAGACTAAGAGCTGAATAGAAAAGGGATTTAAACCTTTCTTCAAATGCCCCACTTGTAATTCCAATTTCTAAGGGAGTCAGTAACCATGCTTTATAAGTACTCATTGAAGAGGAAACAGCATTAGAGTGTGAAATAATCTCTTTTTTCAATGAATCTCTCCCCAGAAAGTAGAAGCTTTTCCGTTTCAAATTCTCTAAATGTTAATAGAAATTGAGCAAACCCACAACAAGTTTTGAGTGCTTTTTTCTCATACAATTTGTACTCCATGTTTGTCTGCATGTGTGCAGAACACCAGGAGGCTACCTAAAATGACAGATGTCACTGGAGTAGCAGCAGATACCCAGAAAAGCTTGGAATTTTTCTTGCTCTGTTATATATCACAATACACATTCTATTAATTGAAAAATAGAAGAGGTCAAATTAATCCCATAGATTACTTAACTATGTATAAATAGCTCACAATACTCACAATGTAACGAGTAATGAGAAAAAAAATTAGAAAGGATACTCCCAACACAATGCTTTCCCATCTCCACTACACAAATCACAAACATGATTTCTCATAAGAAAAAGATTTATGTTCTAACAGAAATAGCACTGGATTCCACTGTAGAGCTTCTGGAAAAAGTTATGTATTTTTATTTCATCGATTTTGCTACTCTATGACAGTAGCCTCCATTTTTTATTTTCATAATGAAATAGTAATATCTTTCTCGAGAACCCTCATTCTTTTGAACAAAATAGTCATATACTTCTTGTAAAATAGTTAATGAAGCATTGCAGTAGTCATTGTCATTGTTTCTTGGAAAACATAGCATACATATTCCAAGAAAAATGATTATACCTCTTCTAGAATTGAGTATGAATAAAGGGTAAATGATTTGTGATAAAACTTGTTAATTTATTCTTCAAAATAGTCATGGTATCTCTTAGGAAGAAAGAAAGAACTCATTAAAATGAATGAAACAAACAAATAAAACATTAATACATTGGGGCCTTTATGTTTTGAACAAAACCCTACCTTTTGGGCTGAGATTTCATAACCAGTGCCCTCTAAAATTTCAATTTTTTATTTTCTTTCACAATGCTGGTGATATTGGAAATCAATATGCTGTGATCATATTTTGGGTTGAGATTTCATAACCAGTGCCCTCTAAAATTTCAATTTTTTATTTTCTTTCACGATGCTGGTGATATTGGAAATGAATATGCTGTAATCATATTTTGGGCTGAGATTTCATAACCAGTGCCCTCTAAAATTTCAATTTTTTATTTTCTTTCACGATGCTGGTGATATTGGAAATGAATATGCTGTAATCATATTTTGGGCTGAGATTTCATAACCAGTGCCCTCTAAAATTTCAATTTTTTATTTTCTTTCACGATGCTGGTGATATTGGAAATCAATACATGACGTGATCATATTTTGGGCTGAGATTTCTTAACCAATGCCCTCTACAATTTCAATTTTTTATTTTCTTTCACGATGCTGGTGATATTGGAACTCAATATGTTGTGATCATATTTTGGGATGAGATTTCATTACCAGTGCCCTCTAAAATTTAAATTTTTTATTTTCTTTCACAATACTGGTGATATTGGAAATCAATATTCTGTGATCATATTTTGGGTTGAGATTTCATAACCAGTGCCCTCTAAAATTTCAATTTTCTATTTTCTTTCACGATGCTAGTGATATTGGAAATCAATATGATGTGACCATATTTTGGGCCCACTGGGCATTAGATAGAAAGATTGAAAATCAGCGGCATTAGAAGATACTCTTGCTGATTATGAATTTATCTTTGTAATGTATGGATATTGAATCGTTGCAATTGAAAGTGTAATCTGGTTTCTGCATTATTTTCTTGATGCTTAGCACATAAAAATCATGTTTCTCATTTATACTAAGCTAGCCTCTTATGAATTGTCCTCTTCTTTTTACACACTATTTTCATTTAAATAGGCATTTGTGCAAAAGCTATTGTGTATTAATGAAATATAATACCTTAGATCTGTGTCTCACATTACATCATAATTTCATGTTGTGTGCATGTGTTCCATTTAAGGTATGGGGTTACCTCCAACCCTAAAATTTCTTTAAGGTGTTCTTGAAAGGAATATAATCAAAGCCAATGTAGCAGGCCATGCAAACATCCATAATCCAAAAAGCCAATTGCTAATGTCTTTGAAGTAGCCAAGTATGGTATTAGAGAACAAGGAACCCAACTTAAGAGACAAGAACTAACTGAAGAAGGGTACCTTTGAGGCTCCTTCAAGGGGCTTATCCATCTGATCGACACTAACTGATATATCAAGGCAAAGTGCTGAAGGATGACACCACATTGGAAGAAAACACAGTCACAAAAATACTTTCTTTCTTTTTATGTTGTCTAAGGTAGTCTCATCCCTTGATCGTTGATCTTTCCATCATATCTTGTCCTTTCAAAAAGTGTTAGAAACATCAAAACGGAGTAGGTAAATCCTAGAAAGAAATGTCATATCAATTTAGTGCTTTTTGTTTTTTACAATTCAAATTATCAATATTCTGTTGATAGGATCTATGTTTATGGTTATACTATTAGGGGTCAAGGTTGTTCTTGCATATAAGTACATGTCAACTATAGTATGTCTGTTAAAACTGGCAATTCAGATTTTACAATATGATTTGTTCTTTTTTATATTTTCTATTTTTGTTGAATGTTTCATCTGTCACATCCTTTTATTATATTTGACTACCAAAAAAGAAGTTAATTATCTTATGATTCAACCTTTGAAGCTTTTGATTTGGTGGTTACTTTCATTTTTTTAAGATTACCTTCATTTGAAGTCTACATTAGTTTATTGTGATATTGTCATTGCAATGTTATTTACACCAAATTTTGTTCTTTATCTTCTAAAGCTTTAGAACTGAAGTCATTAAGATTTTTGTTATTTTAAGACTAAATCCTCAACACTTGGAGGGCCTTCAACACATGTATATTCGAATTCATGAAAGTTTTCTCTTAACAGGAATCTTTATTACATTTGACTTAAATTTGCATATGGGCTTTTACTTGCGTTTGTGTGCTTTAGAATTCTTAGTACTAATTGCATTTTGTATATTTTTTGCAGCCACAACAAGTGTTCTTGCAGCTCTAGCCAACAATCCTGTAGTACTAGAACCAACACCAACACCAACAGTTGTAACTTGAAGTTGGATCTGATCCTTTCCAACTATTCTTTCCAACCCTCTAAGAACAATATTTGGAAAGATATACAACATCCTCCAACTCTTTTATATTCAGCAACTTAACTTGAATATGATCCTTTCCAACTATTGTTCTTACAAGGTTGAAGGATGTTGTATATCTTTGGGTGTGGTATATTTGGTCTATTTTCTTCTTGACGGGTATAATAAGTCTTCACTTCTATCTTTTCCTTCAATGATTCATTCTATTTCAATTTTAATATAAAACAGTGCTGTCTTTTTTAATTGGATCTATCTCTTTGTTGTAGTGAAAGGAACTTTAGTAGCAAAGCCAAAAAAAAATAGTTTTGGTTCAGTTTCCCTCAATTGGTTCTTTCCTTTTGATGCATTTCGGTCCATTTCAAGTAACAAAATGATTTACATATATTGAAGTTTCTTTGACAAATCATTTTTCCTTAATTTTATACACTAAATAATGATGAGAACAACGATGGCTTTGTGGTTTTTCAATGTTCTATAGAATGCTTTCTTGCTTTCTTTCTTCTCATGGACTTAGGTAATCACAATATTCATAAGGAGTAGATTTTTTGAATAAAGACATTTAGCTCACAATGATAACAATGTTATCACTGAATTTTAAGTACATGTTTGGCCCAAAGTCTTATCTCCATAGGAAGATTTATGAAACCATAATCAAAATTACCATTGGATAAGTATGCTCATGGGTTTTCTATCATTTTTCAATGTTCCTTGTAGTATCTTGTGCAAGATATTAGTATTTTTTGTGGTTATGAATTTACTCTGTTTCAATTAGTCTTTCATAATATTATAGTATGAGATTATTCTTTGAGAAAATAAAATGCAAGATGGGATGCTTGTAGTCAAGATTCTACAACAATTGTAAGACATACTTTCAAATAAATTTTTGATCATATTTTTATGATAGACAAACTCTAAAAAGGGACATGTATAATAACTGTCTCATTTCTTATAACTATATTAATGTTTCATGTTGATTAACAAAATATCTTCTAAAAATCTAAAGGCTTTTAGAATCATTCTAAAGCCAACTTGTTCTTATGTGCAGGTCATGGAAATAGCAACTAGGTTGGTAGAAAGAGAAAAGGAGCTTCTCTATCATGATATCGCTACATGTGCTAAAAGTGGACGAGACTTTAGTTTGCTATGGATGTGGTAATGTATATTACTATTGCAAACTTTCATATCTAATTTTTTTGTTAATAGAGCTTTCCTAATGCATCTTATTCTTGTTTAAAAGTTCTTATGATTCACTGGGCGCCAAAATGTCAGGAAAGCATTATTTTTTATTTCTTTTTACAAATTCTCTTAATTAGTCAAGGGAACTAGACAAGTGCTAAAGAATATAAAATGCTTAACATAAACATTGCTGGTTTAGATTGCTAACATCCAATGGGATAGAATTCTCACCTTCTCTTTTTTGTTTGTCTTGGTCTGATCTAGATTACAAAAAATTGTGGCATGGGATGCACGGGGGGTACAAAGGGGCAGATATTGCATCTATTCACTCCAGGATGGTCTGAATGGCCACAAGAATCCTAGCATGCCATGTCATGCAGAAGAAAAAGAAGGGCAAATGCAACCTTGACATTCTATCAGCTGTAGAAGCCTGTGCAGAAGGTAGAGGCCTTAACTGGTGCTTTTTATTTTATGGATTAGTTTATGAAGGCCAGCCATTAGTGAGTCCTACACCAACAACCCATCCTTACACTATGGTTCTTTTTGTATTGCCTTTTTGATGTTCAACTGGGAACCATCAAGATAAGGGGTGCAAGCTGCTCAAACAAAGGAAGACCTTGACCTCAACAGCAGTCAAGCTAAAGTTTTAGATATAAGACCATTATTAATTATCCTGCTAAATATGAATGAGTGCTTTATTTTCTAAATGCAATTATATTTCATAACTCTCTTGTCCGATCCATCCCCCTTTTCTTGACGATTCTCAATTTTGGGGTTCTTCAAACAAAGCTCATCATTTTAAAACTTGTTTATCTATATGTATATATCTACTATGCACCAGATTTTACATGAAGTTATTAGATCTTCTCTATATAGGAAATTATAATGCTTCTGAATATTGGACATCTACATATATGGAATGAGTATGGATCTATAAGTTTGATATGGTTATTTACTGCAAGATATTCATAAAATTTCCTTCCAAATTATGGCCTACTGGACTTGGCATTGAACTCTTCACGTGTGTGCATGAAAAATGGGTTATCAAAATTTCTGCCAGGTAATTAGTTCTTGATGCCTCTTTCTAGAGAAACACTTGGTACACTTGGAATCATTCATCTAATCAACATGTGATCGATATTTTTTCTTCCATAGTACTTGGCAAATGAATACCCTAGAGGAAAACCTTCTGATGGTAACTGTTACATATGACACAGCCTAATGCATAGAACAATGATGAGAAAATAAGATCAAGTACTATATCTGTTATAGAAAATCCTCTTTTTTTTGCTGAAGCTGTCAATAAAAATAGTTTTCAACAATAGAATAGGGGATTCAATACAGAGCACTTCTTGCAATTTCGTATTTCATGATCGATAATTTCAAAGTTAAATGAATTGTTATTTTATTGTTGTTATTTGTGTTTTTCTATTTTGTCAAATTCCTACAAGTAGCCTGTTTGAAGGAGAGGTAATTTCTAGAATCTACAACTACGATGAAGCCTAATGCATAGAACAATGACTTGACTATGAAAAAAAATAAAAATAATGGACGTGAAAAATATTTTTGACAATGATATAAAGAGATTGTGAAAGGTATATTTATTCTTTAAAGGGTTCTAGCTCAATGGAAGAGCACCTGCTTTATAAGTAGGAGGTTGGTGGTTCGATTCCATCATGCCCTAACATGAATTAATCAACCATATTGTAGTTTATGTTTAAGAATATTTATTTATTTGAATTTTTTTTTAATTCATTATTTTATTTTATTTCTAAAGAGGACTAAAGTGATATTGTCTCTAATGAGAATATTGTTTAAGAGAGACAATACATGAGATTTAACACATCGTCTCTATAAAGACAAAAATGAAATTGTCTTTCAAGAGACAATAACATTATTGTTTTTTATTGTCTTATAAAGACAATAATTTAAGACACTCATTTAAAGACAATAGTTGAGACAATACAAAAGTTTTATTTTGTCTCATTTAAGACAATTTACATTAAAAATGTCTCAAAACCACCCTCTATGTAGTAGTGAATGAATTCTTGAATGTTCGAGACGTCAGCAATATAATCAATCTACATGTAATATCTGTTTCTTTACAAGATGCAGGTGGGTTACGAAGTGTAGATGATGGCATCCTTGAGTGGCTGGTGCAAATGAGAGTTCTTGGAGTGAGGAATGATATTCCTGCAGGTGAGGATGGAGTTCTTCCAGCATACCCAGAGAACATGAATTTCATGAAAGATCTCCATCAACTTAGTCTTGGTCGTTTCTCTGTACCAAGTTGGATATGTGGTATGGTAAATCTAACTGTATTAGTATTGGATGCGTGCAGTGATTATTTGCTGCTTCCAAACATGCCCAACTTACAAGTATTGAATTTGAGAGCTGATAAGAGATGCAGAGAATTGCCAAAGAACTTTGGCGAGTGTGGGAGATTTCCTAAGTTGGTTAACCTGTTCATTTTGGACTTCCTTCTTTTGGAGGAGTTGCCGTCACTAGAGGAGGGAGCTATGCAACGTTTGGAATGTCTACAAATAGAGAACTGTCAAGAGGTGAAGAAAGTTCCAGAGGGATTGGAGCGGTTGAGAAGATTAAAACATCTGGAGGTGATTAAGGCAAGTGGTGAGTTAGAGGAGAGGTTGAAAAAAGGCGGGGAAGACTGGAATAAAATCAAAGCTAATAATCCTCAGGTTCGGATATACATGTTCCAGTAGCAACTCATTGATTTCTTTGAGATACCGCATATGTTGTGTAAGAGCTTTCATCTAGTTTTTTTAATTCTGAAAGTTGTGACTAACTATTTAGATTTTGAATTCTGTTATCTAATAGTTTTGGAGAAAAAAAATTGTTTATTTTTTCAGAATGTTCATATATAGCTCTTTATACATAAAGAAGTTTTTGGGCGTGCTTTTCTTCTAAAAAATATAATCAATCACATTAAAAACATTTTATTATTAAAATTAAAATAATTAAATTTTTGATTAATTTAATTTTTAAAAAAATTATTTATATTTTTTAATTTAATAATTTATTTTTGTAAGTAGTTAATCTTAATTTTATAAATTAAAAATTATAATTAATATATGGTGATTATTTTTAATAAATTTATAATCATATTTTTTTATGAATATGTCTTTTTATTAAAGTTTATAATAAAAATGTATTATTTATAAAAAAAAATTGGGGGATATAAAATCATTCTACGAATGTCAAACAGGCAAAGCCATTAAAGTAAATTTGCATTACGTAGTTAAAGTAGTACCGACTAAGGGAAGAGGATTAGGGTCATCCCACTAATACATTTGGGGTGAAATTGCGACGGCCATTTGTGACGGCAGGCAAATGTCATGTGGTTTTGCCCTTTTTTTTTCAAATAAAGCCCGACACCGTCGCAATTTGCGACGACAATACATTTGTCACTGTCGCAATTGCGACGTTGTCGGGATATAAGCGCAAAATTAAAAAGGAACGTTGTCATGTGTGTTTTCAACAGCGCCGTAACCCTCCGCGAAATCACATCAGGATATAAGGGCAAACAAAATAAGAACATTGTCATTTGTGTTTTCAACAGCGCCGTAACCCTCCGCGAAATCACATCGGGATATAAGGGCAAAAAAAACAAGAACGTTGTCATTTGTGTTTTCAACAGCGCCGTAACCCTCCGCGAAATCACAGCTACAATTTCTGAGTACGTTGGGTTTATTTTTCTTTTGTCATTATTATGTAATCTGGTATTCAGCTGTTAGAGAGCTAAAATACCCAGAAATGAGGACATATCTATGTTGAATTTATTGTTAGCGACTTTGGTTATTTAGAAGTTTAATTTTATTTGTTCATCTTTCAAGCACAAACGTTTTGTGGACCGTAACGTCTTCATTGTTTCGGGTATGCAGTGAAACAGCCCTAACTTGCAATTGCGATGTTCTTGGGATATAAGGGCAAAAAAAAAAAGGAACATTGTCATTTGTGTTTTCAACAGCACCGTAACCCTCCGCGAAATCACATCAGGATATAAGGGGAAAAAAAACAAGAACGTTGTCATTTGTGTTTTCAACAGCGCCGAGAGAGATTCCCTCCGCGAAATCACAGCTACAATTTCTGAGTACGTTGGGTTTATTTTTCTTTTGTCATTATTATGTAATCTGGTATTCAGCTGTTAGAGAGCTAAAATACCCAGAAATGAGGACATATCTGTGTTGAATTTATTGTTAGCGGCTTTGGTTATTTAGAAGTTTAATTTTATTTGTTCATATTTCAAGCACAAACGTTTTGTGGACTGTAATGTCTTCATTGTTTCGGGTATGCAATGAAACAGCCCTAACTTGCGACTACCTTCACGGTACTTGTGTACATTATCATGTTGTCTTTACAGTGACTGTCCTCATTCAAGTGGCAATTACACAAGGGACAGTCACTGTGAGATGTCCTCATTTGTGACAAGGACAGTCACACTTAGGACATCTCATAGTGATATTCCCTTGTGTAATTTCCACTTGAATGTATTGCTATTGAACCACATTAATGCTTTTCTTCTTCAACAAATGAGGACAGTCACTGTAAAGACAACATGATAATGTACACAATTACCAAAAAATGATCTTGTTAATTGATGTAACACTTTTTCTTGCTCACTCCCTATCCTTCACTAGGGTCTCTTTAGGCCAATGTTTTGACTTGATAGGGTACTTAACTATCCCTACACTCTTTAGGTATCTCTACCCAAGATCCCACTCCTTCAACTAGTGCACACCAACAAGAAATACAACGAACTCTGCTCAATACCAATCTAGCTACTAGGACACTCCTAGTCTTGTCTTCACAAATTGAAACACATTCAACTAGAACTTTACTCCATGGAGAGGCTGGCCACTAGGACCTCTATTGGTTTCAATATTACTCCTTCACCTATACTTTTCATCAGTACTTCAATCCGGTTCATCAAATCATGCATGCCAATTGCACCCAAAAATAGGCTGCTAGCAATTAGGCCTTTGTCAAGCCTTTTTGTTTATATTAAGCCACCTAAAGGGCTTAGGATTCAGATGCCCTTTATTGAGAACTCCAAGATATCTAAGGTCTTCTCCTCCTAGATTTTTTGTACACCAACTGCTACAGCCATGCCTGAAAACAAGTATTTTGACACAACTTGGACAGTCTGACTAAGAGTTTATTTTCTTAGCAGCCAAAGAAACTCACCCAATCTTCTAATTTGACTTGGGGCTTCTTTAGATGTGTGTCTACCTCTCCATGAGATTTTAGTTGAAGCAACCAATGCATTCAACTTGTTGTAATCTTCTTGTAATGATTTGTCATCCCTAACTGTGCTCAACTGACTCACCTAGGACATCATTGCAAACATAGAAAATGAGCTTCCCAGGGCCCCTCCTTCCAAACATATAGTACATGGAGTCTCCTCACCCATTCCAAGAGCCCGTACAAAATTGACAATGGAATGATGAGCTAAGACTCCATTTGTTCAACCTGCCTAGTTCAAACCAATGATAGGGTACTTAACAAAAGAATTAACAAACTAGTTGGAATGCTTCAAAACTCAAAAAAAACACAACACAAAATAAAAAAACAACTTGTACTAACTTTTCCAATAGACACTGCGAGCTATCTAATCCATTAATCAACTGAAAACAAAGAAACAAAAAAACTCAAGAATTCACTAAAACCGTGTTACTCTACAAATCTTCTTAATTCCAAATGTTTTTCCCCCCAACCTTTTGCACAGATCGATGGAGGCCTCTTATAGTTGATCTGATGCCTAATTCAATGGTTTCATATAGTTACATAACCATCTTACTCGAAAATGCTCCCTTGCACAAATGTTGTCAATGTTGTGAATGACAACATTGACAACTTGTTACAACCTTTGGGATTTTGGTTCAAAACTTATTGTTCAAACACCATAAGACCCTAACCATGACTTAGTTAGGCTATTTAGACCTCACATAGGCCACTTCTACACTTCTTTGCCCAATTTGACCCCTAAATGCTTCATTCCCACTTTTGCCACAATATTGGTAACTTGGGTACAAATTGTCACTTGCCTTCACAAAGGTCACACATGAGGACATCTCACAATGATCGATTGTCCCTTGTGTAATTGCCACTTGAATGTATTGCTATTGAACCACATTAATGCTTTTCTTCTTCAACAAATGAGGACAGTCACTCTAAAGACAACATGATAATGTACACTCACTGTAAGGACAGTCACAAATGAGGACATCTCACAGTGACTGTCCCTTGTGTAATTGCCACTTGAATGTATTGCTATTGAACCACATTAATGCTTTTCTTCTTCAACAAATTAGGACAGTCACTCTAAAGACAACATGATAATGTACACTCACTGTAAGGATAGTCACAAATGAGGACATCTCACAGTGACTGTCCCTTGTGTAATTGCTGCTTGAATTACACAAGGGACAGTCATTGTGAGATGTCCTCATTTGTGACAAGGACAGTCACACATGAGGACATCTCACAGTGATTGTCCCTTGTGTAATTGCCACTTGAATGTATTGCTATTGAACCACATTAATGCTTTTCTTCTTCAACAAATGAGGACAGTCACTCTAAAGACAACATGATAATGTACACTCACTGTAAGGACAGTCACAAATGAGGACATCTCACAGTGACTGTCCCTTGTGTAATTTCCGCTTGAATTACATAAGGGACAGTCATTGTGAGATGTCCTCATTTGTGACAAGGATAGTCACACATGAGGACATCTCACAGTGATTGTCCCTTGTGTAATTGTCACTTGAATGTATTGCTATTGAACCACATTAATGCTTTTCTTCTTCAACAAATGAGGACAGTCACTCTAAAGACAACATGATAATGTACACTCACTGTAAGGACAGTCACAAATGAGGACATGTCACAGTGACTGTCCCTTGTGTAATTGCCGCTTGAATTACACAAGGGACAGTCATTGTGAGATGTCCTCATTTGTGACAAGGACAGTCACACATGAGGACATCTCACAGTGATTGTCTGTAATGTCCCCTTTTTGGCTAACTTGGAAAATAGGAACAATTACTCCACTTCTCAGACTTACTCTATCAGATACTTACAATTAAACTAAGTAATGGAGGTTACTTAAGATATCAACCGCTATTTCAGATTCAATCACAATATGTGTGCAAGATGATATTGATACCAATATGTTTAATAGCACTGTCGGATATAATGATATGAAATATGCTATGAATATGATGTTTCCTATCACTTATAGTGATAGTATAATGATGGTATGTCTGATATAAATAATATCGATATACAATCAATAAGTATTGCTTACAGCAATGTATTTGTTGTGTCTGATATGATGATGTAATTATGCAAATGTGTAATATCGCTATGAGTGATATGTTGCTATTTCAGATTCTGAATTATATGCTTGCAACTTCAAATATTGATGCTATTTCTGACTATCCTTTCTATCTGTGCAATCATGGTGTTGTCTCTGATCTGCAATGATAAACTTGAAACCAAACTGCCAAAGGCAGATGCTCTATTGAGTATATCCAAATATGGATAAGTAAATAAAGTTCTAATGATGCCTTGAGTGACTGACGAGAATGCATTCTTATATTGTCTTTAACAAATGAAGAGATGCTATGAATGAGACGTGTCTTGTTTCTTCCTCCATGTCCCTTTGTTAAGCACACCTTTCCATAATCCGACAGTTCACATAATATTATTTCATTATTTTCTGATCATAGATAACTCCCAGATTGACTCAATATCAAATCTTTTTATGAAGGTAATCTTCCCTAATTGGTAGTGCAACCAGTAGTTAACATCCATTGTGTTTGTATTAGTTTGGTCTAACTATCATTAGTATTTAGTCAATCGATATTAACTCTTGCCTTATCCCATATTGTTATGATGATATCCAATCTTTCTACTCTGATATAAGTCGATATCATTTTCTGATAATTGTCCATTTATTGGTTGATTGCTGGTAATGGAGTTTGATCTTCAAATTGACTTCCATTCCTGTTAATACTTAAGGATACATTGTACTTATTATCCATGACTGATGCCTCATTCATCAATAGCTTGTGATATAATCACTGATGCTTTTGTGTTTCTACAAGATGTGGTTTATCTCAGACAATCGATAATCTTTCAATCCTTTAGTCGATATCCTCCTATGTGGTGTCTATTGATATAGATAGTAGAATTCAATCTAGTTTATGTTATTGTCATGATAACATAGGAAGTGATGGTGCATATTTGCTAGCGGGTCTTCATGTTTGATATTGCTTTATCGGATATGTCATTGTCTAAACTTGTGCAATTAATGATTATTTATAATATATGAATGGTTATCCTTCTTGCTTATCAATACATCTTCTGAAACACATAGCGACCTATCCCTTATTCATATCATGTTGATCTTGACTTCATAGTATTTGGTTCATTAATCATCCTCTCATGGTATCGATGTGTAATGACTAGTGATTGTTGTATCACTTCTTTGTTCCTCATCGTGATAGATAATGCAGATGTTTAATGTAGATGTATATCGATTACAGATATTTGATATTGCTTTAAACGTTATTATTATTATTATTATTAATGTTATTGTTATTATTAAATATTATAATTAATGATGTTAGTAATATTAATAATATTATAATAAATATTATTATAGTGATAACATATTGTTTTATATTGAGAGGTTTATTAATATTATTTATATATTAAAATTATTATATCAATAATTGATTTAATATTATTACTTAATATATTATTATAATATAATATATATAATTTATTAATAATTATTTATTATTAATTTATATTATAATTATAATCATAATTATATTATTTATTAATATTTTAATATTATTTAATTAACATATTACTTATTATGCTAACTATATATTATTATTATCTTTTGATAATAATTATATATTATTGTTATATACCGTTAATAATAGATTATTATATATCATCTAATCATTTTATTATTATACTAAGTTCAATATGTCACGGCTCATGACATTGTCCCTTGTGTAATTGCCACTTGAATGTATTGCTATTGAACCACATTAATGCTTTTCTTCTTCAACAAATGAGGACAGTCACTCTAAAGACAACATGATAATGTACACTCATTGTAAGGACAGTCACAAATGAGGACATCTCACAGTGACTGTCCCTTGTGTAATTGCCACTTGAATTACACAAGGGACAGTCATTGTGAGATGTCCTCATTTGTGACAAGGACAGTCACACATGAGGACATCTCACAGTGATTGTCCCTTGTGTAATTGCTACTTGAATGTATTGCTATTCAACCACATTAATGCTTTTCTTCTTCAACAAATGAGGACAGTCACTCTAAAGACACCATGATAATGTACACTCACTGTAAGGACAGTCACAAATGAGGACATCTCATAGTGACTGTCCCTTGTGTAATTGCCACTTGAATGTATTGCTATTCAGCCACATTAATGCTTTTCTTCTTCAAAAAATGAGGATAGTCACTCTAAGGACAACATGATAATGTACACTCACTGTAAGTGTACATTATCATGTTGTATTACAAATGGACCTTATGTTGGTCGGGATATAAGTGCAAAAAAAAAAAGGAACGTTGTCATTTGTGTTTTCAATAGCGCCGAGAGAGATTCCCTCCGCGAAATCAAGCGGGTTATCATTTGTGTTTTGAACAAAGTGGGTTGTCATTTGTGTTTTGAACAGCACCGAGAGAGATTCCCTCCGTGAAATCAAGCGGGTTGTCATTTGTGTTTTCAACAGCGCCGAGAGAGATTCCCTCCGCAAAATCACAGCTACAATTTCTGAGTACGTTGGGTTTATTTTTCTTTTGTCATTATTATTTAATCTGGTATTCAGCTGTTAGAGAGCTAAAATACCCAGAAATGAGGACATATCTGTGTTGAATTTATTGTTAGCGGCTTTGGTTATTTAGAATGCTTCCCCACAATACTTAATTACACAAGGGACAGTCACTGTGAGATGTCCTCATTTGTGACAAGGACAGTCACACATGAGGACATCTCACAGTGACTGTCCCTTGTGTAATTGCCACTTGAATGTATTGCTATTCAACCACATTTATGGGCCCGTTTGGACCACGACACACAGTAGCATCTACAGAGAAGAATATCCCAGGTGTAACAAGTTGTAAGAATATACCAACAGTTCTAAGAAGTTCCCTAGCACGTAGTAGCATCTACAGAGAAGAATATACAACATGAGGGCAGCCACTATAAAGACAACATGATAATGTACACTCATTGTATGTGTACATTATCATGTTGTCTTTACAGTGACTGACCTCATTCAAGTGGCAATTACACAAGGGACAATCACTGTGAGATGTCCTCATTTGTGACAAGGACAGTCACACATGAGGATATCTCACAGTGACTGTCCCTTGTGTAAGCCACTTGAATGTATTGCTATTCAACCACATTTATGGGCCCGTTTGGACCACGGCACACAGTAGCATCTACAGAGAAGAATATCCCAGGTGTAACAAGTTGTAAGAATATACCAACAGTTCTAAGAAGTTCCCTAGCACATAGTAGCATCTTCTAATTGTCTATACCACTTCACAAGGTATTGTTTGCACACATTGTTTTTGGTTCTTTTGATGACCCTTGTTTTGAAATTGCTATTAGGCCTTGTAGCTTATATGTTTTGATTGCTGGAGAGCTTCTAAAGCTAAGCAAGAAGACCATTGCACGAGTTATAGCCGCGCGCTCAGGTTTGAAAATTGTATATTTTTTAATCTAATGTATATTTTAATCCTTTTGCCATGTCATGTAATATGTCTTGCCTTGTAGCTTATATGTTTTGAAATTGCTGTTAGGCCTTGTAGCTTATATGTTTTGATTGCTAGAGAGCTTCTAGAGCTAAGCAAGAAGACCATTGCACTAGTCGTAGCCGCGCGCTCAGGCATGAAAATTGTATATTTTTTAATCTAATGTATATTTTAACTAGACTTTTAAAATATTAAAGGATAGGTCTAAGAAGATTTGTGTACTTTTGACAATTTTGCTTAGTCACTGAAAGTTGTAGACCGAAGTTTTCATAGCCCAATTTTTGCTTCCTGTGAAGAACGATCATGTCAGATAATATAAGTGAAGAACAAAATAGGGAGACAATCGCTAGATTGTGGTCTAACTTGAAAAGAAAAGGTGATGGAAAATGTTATTGTCCCTGCAAAATTTGTAAGGGCTTAAACCATAGAAGATTGCTAATCAAAACAGTTAAGAGACATTGTAGGGAGAATGGTCACATTGAAGGGGGGCATGACTATCATCCACTGGTAAGTTGTTCATTATATCATTTTAACAATTTATATACATATGAAATCACTTGATGATGAGTTGAAGATCATGGTTTATTTATGTTAATCAATTTTATATAGGTTGATCTCCCCAGGGAAGTACATGATATGGAGGAACATGGGGGTGCGAATATCCAAGGTGAAGATAATGATCCCATGGAAGATGACGATCATGCGCCAGAAAACACAATTGAAGATGATGGTATAAATACATTGATCCATGACACATTTAGTCCAAGTGGATCTGATCATGATGATGATGATAGCCTTGATGTACCTCTACTTGAGAAGGCATACGAGCCCCTATACAAAGACTCCCAAACAACTCTTCTCTCTGCTGTATTGTTGTTGTTGAACTTGAAGGTTATGAATGGTTTATCCAACATAACAATGTCACGTATGTTAAGGTATGTCATATATGTCTTTATAGTTAACAAAGGGTGAATAATGTACCACTAATATTGTTTATATTAACAACTTATATTTTTTGCTGTAGATTGATAGGCGAGTTTTTGTTACCACCATCAAATATTCTACCTCGCTCATATCGAGAATTATCTGCTATTATGAAAGATATTGGAATGGAGTATCAAGCAATACATGCTTGTCCCAATGATCATATTATATATTATAAAGAACATGAATTTGCAACACAATGCCCTATATATCATACGAGTAGATATCGAACAGATCGAATAACAAAAAAGGTGCCTCACAAGGTTCTTCATTACATCCCCATTATTCCACGGATGCGACAATTATTCAGGTGTACTAGCTTGGCACAATTTATGGATTACCATGCACGCAATAGAAGTCGAGATGACATTATTCGAATCCCTGCGGATGGTTCGGCATTTATGCACATAGAGGAAAAGTGGCAACACTTCAAAGAAGAACCTCGTAATCTCAGGCTTTCATTGGCAGCGGATGGTGTCAATCCATTTGGAGAGATGAGATCTGTTTGCTCGGTGTGGCCTGTTTTTGTTATCAACAATAACATTCCTCCGTGGATGTCAATAAAGAGGGAGCACATTATGTTGGCAATGATTGTTTCAGGTATTTTATCATTTGATAGTTATTAATTTACATGTACTTACAAATCTTACAGTAAAATGGTCACAATAATTATGTAATGTTACTGTTCATTCAAGTAGGTAAATATCAAGTTAAAGATATGAATGTATATATTGAGCCTCTTATTGACGAGTTGGTGGAGTTATGGAATGGTGTCACTATGTATGACGTGTCTAGACCAATAGGACAAAGACAATTTCAATTCCATGCAATACTTGTATGGACAATACATGATGCCCCAGGGCTAACACATTTTTGTGGTATGTTATAGTGAATTCAAGTTGCGCATGATAATTCTAATTATAAAAATCAACATATTTAATAATCCAATTATATCATTATCTTGTAGGTCTTCAAACAAAGGGAAAATTTGCATGTCCAGTTTGTGGTCCAAAGATGAAATCTCGTCATTCAAAAAGTTTAGGAAAGCATGTGTTTGATGAGTACAGACACTTCCTCCACAGGAATCATAAGTATCGAAGTATGGAAAAACATCTTTTCAATGGGAAAGAAGAGACTACATCAAAGCCACGAAGAATGACACCTCGCCTATGGAAGTTGGAATATAATAGAATTAATCGTCGAGGTAATGTCGTTCCACTTAATGGTTTATGTTTGTAATTTATATATTTCTATTGTGATTTTTGTTTACTAATTATGTAATTGATGATCGTGAAGGTCGTCAAGGCACTACTGACAACCTTCCAAAGGGACTAAAAAGCTATCCCAGACAATTTAGTAGGTTGCCCTACTACGAGGACCTACAAATTGTGCATTTGTTTGATCTTATGCATGTTGGAAAGAATATAACAGAGACATTGTGGAAAATACTGGATGGAAGGCGTGACAAAGAAAAAATTGTCAAAATTTGTAATGACATTCATGAATCCAATCATGCACTGAAGAATTTCATTCACTCAAATAGCAATAGAGATCAGATTAATATAAGTGCCCTTCCTTGGTTATTAACGGAGCAGCAAAGTGATGCCATAAAAGAAGTCATACAAAAAATTCGATTTCCCACAGGATTTGCTGGGAACATAAGCAATCTCATATCAAAGAAAAGTGAATTTGGGCCAGGGCTCAAAATGCATGATTGGCATACTTTCATCAAGGTAAGTTATGTTCTTCTGTATTTACAATATATTCATAAACTACGTGTACTATTCATTATGTTATGTTAGAAAATAATGAAATGATTGGTTTATAATTACTGCAGTACGTGCTACCTCTATCTCTCCCAGAGCACTTCAACAATAACATCAAACAAGTGATATATGATCTTGGAAAATACATGAGGTAAGCAGTAATATCTGTTCAATTTGTTGTATATATTTATTATATTCGCGATTTGTTTTTCTTGCTATGTAATCTATTGTATATTATTTTGTAAAGTCTCGTATTTATATATTTTTTGTGACTTGAATCTCTTAATGTAGGTGGTTGTCATCTAAAGAAATCCATAAAGAAGATATAAACTATTGGAAGAGAAGAATTCCTCATTTATTGTGTGAAATGCAAAAGTGTCTACCTCCAACTTTTTTCAATGCACAAGAACACTACCTCATACACCAAGTTGAGGAGATTGAATTATGTGGACCTACACACACTAGGTCAATGTGGATGGTTGAGAGGCACTTGAAATCTTTGAAGGCTTTGGTTCGACAAAGAGCACATCCTGAGGGTTCTATGGTAGAGGGATACATGGTATACCAGACTATGGTGTACATTACTGAATATCTTCCTAAGTTTGCTTCAAATATCCATGTAGATCGCATTTGGGATCTCGACCCTTTTAAAAAATTCAAAGGGGAGTACTTGATGGGGAAAGGTAGATTGAGGAAAGTGACAAGTAATAAATTATAAGATGTTATTGTAATAAATTATTTCTTAATCTTCAAAATAAATCGGTTGTAAGTCATCTATTTTTTTTTTGTACAGTTGCTCGAGAGTGGGATGCACTACATTTGTATATTGCAAACAATCTTGATTGGATGATGGTATGGATTGAACGATGTCAACATTCTGGTCACACATTAACATGGGAAGGTGTATCTTCATTGGTTAAAGAAGCTCATCGTAATGGAGATTCTAATGTTACGCAAAGGGAAATAGATTTAGCATATGGTTTAAGAGATTTCCAGGTACGTACAAAATTATTAATCACCCGTATGTTTATCAACTCACGATATAATAATTTTGACATGTTTCACATATTATTGCAGGTTAAACACCACAAGGGTATGTTCTGTAATGGTCAAAAATTTCGCGTCAAAGTGTTGGATGACACGAAGAAAACTTGTGATTCTAGAATAACTGCAGTCTTTCAAGTGACTAATATTTCATCTAGAAATGACTTAGATCCTCAAGAGTCTAAAAATCAATAGTATGGCATTTTGGATGATATATTTGAGTGCGACTTTAGTTCCTTCAAATTAGTACTCTTCGTTGTCAAATGGTACAGGCTACGACTTAATCCAAATGATCCTAATAGAACTGTTATTGAACATGATAATGGATTTACAATGGTTAATACAAGGTCATTTGAGCCAGTTGGGGATGAGCCCTATGTTCTTCCAAGCCAATGTGAACAGGTATTTTACTCAGAGGTTTCACATAAATCGGGTTGGTCATTTGTTGTTAGACATGAACCGAGAGGAAGGCCGATAAAGTATAATGCGATGGAAGAAGAAGATACCGAAGAAGTAGAAGATGATGTAGATGATGATCACGATCGACAATTATTGGATGATGTTCCTGAGACAAATTTTCATGAAGAAGAAGAAGAAGATGATGCTGCTACTGATGATGATGATGAAGATGATGTTGATGTTGATGATGATGATGTTGATGATGACGACAACGACGATGAGGACGAGGACGATGATGATGACGACGATGACGAGGATGATGATGATGATGATGATGATGATGATGAGGATGATGATGATGAAATTTAAAGGTATGCCATCAATCCTTAATGTATTTAATATTCATTTCTTGATAGAAATATATTTGTCTTAAATGGTTACATAGTTTATTCATTATCTATTTAAAAGCTATAAGTGTTATAATGTGTACGTTTTAATGTTTTTAATTTTTATGTGATGCTTATGATGGATGTGATTATGATTATGATGTGATTATGCTCACGATAATTGAATTACATTTGCAAGAAATTGAACCCCTTTCAAGAGCATCCCGCACAGTCTCATGGATCGATAGGTATAAGTCAATACACCTTATAGAAAGTCTATTTAATACACTTATCAATAGTAAGATTGATGTTTTCTAAGATCTCTCCCATTTGCAGGTACCAGCAAATAGGTATTTGTCAAAAGTGTCTTCCTCGAGTGAGGGAAATATAGGAATAGAAGAGGAAAGTGAGACATGCAGTTTATCTAGAATAGGGAGATTAACTAGAGGTCAAAGGACTAGAAGGAAATTCAATAAACACATGAAATTTTTCCTTGCTCAAGGGGGGTCATGTTCTTATGATGATGGGACGAAAGGCGACATCGAGGTGCCCTTGAGGTACCAACATCTACAGAAACATTGGGTACCCAAGGAACTTCCTCCAATAAACACTGATTTTTGTGTTAATGAGAGGATATATCGCATAGCACCATCATCATTACATGGTTTGGGCCTATTTTCTATGGATGGCATAAAGGTGTCTTACAACAAAGTTTCTGAATTGATGGAGTATGTTGGACCATGTTACGATTACAAAAGTTGGATGCATATTGTTCAATATAAAAAAAGTATGCGTAGGTATGCACTCTCGGCAAATTATATACAACAGCAAGACAATAATCAAAGTAAAAGTGTGGCTATATACATTGATGGAAGGCCAAAAGCAACAGGGAATATTGCGGGTTTTATAAATAGTACACGACCTGGGTCAACTATAAAGCAACCCAATTGCATATTTGAGGCGCGCGAGGGAAATCGTGTATTCATCTGTGCGATAAAATCAATACGTGCAGGGGAAGAGCTGCTTATTGATTACAATTTGAACCGCATAGATACAAACGAGGCTACTATCATGGGGGTGGTACATACTATTAAACCAACTTCTAATCAATGACTCCAACATACCATTTAGTTATTAAATTTTTGGCTAACATTTTTATACTTGATCTTTGACACAGGGGCACAATATGGAGCAACCGCCCGAAGGTGATGGTGATGATATTCCTAGCTCATCTACACATGAGCAGGTAAAACTCATTGTAATTGTGCAAACTAGATAGAAGCAAAATGTTATTTTTTTTAATGTTATTTTCTTCATTGTTTTGGAGTAATTTTGATAATACTAATACTATTGTTGTCACAGAGGGCCGGTGGTCGGAGAGAGGGAAAGCAACCTGCAGTCCCTCAGGAGTCCCCCCTTGTGGACCCTTTTTTTATTGATTTAGCAGAGACCGATGACCCGATCGGTTCCATTAAAAAGCTGCTAAAGAAAATTGGGAAAGAACTTCTACGTTTGGTATCCATACATCCTCAGACTCAGGAAATAAAAGACAGGGCAGCTGAGTTGTTGTGCACTTCTGAAAACTTTAAAGTAAGTATTAATGAAATTTTTAATTATTACAAGAGTTCAATAATGGTTTTTATGTTATGCTCTTTTATGACATTAATTAAAATATGGATGCATTGTCTTTACAGAGTTATTTGCGTAATTTTGAACCCCATTCCCATGATGAGGCCGGTATTGCAAGTGGTTCAGGTAGATCACATGTTCCATTCCCCACTTGTGTTTTCCACTGAATATATATAGGAATGATCATAATCATTGACAATACATGCTCGAACAATCTTTTTTTTTAATGCTCTAACAATCTTGTCCATGCTAGTCCACGCGTTCTATATTTATGCATGCTCTAACAATTTTATTCTTCAGCTCCTTTCCATGATGATATGACAACGCCGCCTCCATCCAGGACAGCCACAAATGTCTTGCCGACTGCCATGTCAACAACACACAGCCTAAATGCACCAACTGTTGCACCATCTACTGGTACACAAATCCCTCTTTTTCTCTCTTTTGTTATGTGTTTAAGTGTTATGTGTTTACGATGTAGATCCCTTGATTGTGTTTGTGCCATGGGTGCTCTGCACCAATTTATTTCCCTTGAAGTATTATTTCTTGGAGGCATTTGATAATGGTTTTCATTTTTTGCAATAGGAGATGCAACAAGTCCCAATGCAACATCATTTCCTGGATGTTCCCGTGTTCCTAGTACGGGAACGGTGAAGGATTGCGTATTGATCATCAGCGAAGATGAAGGCGTTCCCTTAAAAGTATCCAAACTTCCAGGTACTTTAAAGTTATTATTATTCTATAGTGATATAATAGTAATTTAGTTTTTGATCACTCTTCATCGACTAATGATCCCATGATTATTTTGTAGGGAATGATATTTTTTTGCGAAAACTTGGTGACGAGTGTTTGCGGATATTCGGGCCCACCATACGTACATGGTGGAACATCATATCCTAACTAAAACCCCAAACCACTATTTTGATTTCATATCATTGCTAGAATAGTTTTCCTTTTCATCAATTTCTTGAACTATATTAAAGGTAGCTTCTCTTCATTTATGAGTCTAACATGTTTTTTTTTACTTAAAAGGTGGAATAACCAAGATAAAAACTTGAAGGATGATCTTGTACAAAGTATGACCCAGCTTTTTGGACCTCGTGCATTCGAGAGAAACAAGCTCCTTGAAAGAGCTGGTTTATGTTTGAAGTATATTAGGGACCAGTACAGGAAATATTTAGAGGTTAACCCAAGGCACGAGCGTCCGCCCTGTGTTCTTGAGGCTGAGTGGCAAGGTTTGATTTTGGATGGAAAGTATAAAGCCGACATGAAAAAAGGAATTACGCCAGTAGAGAGTAGAGCAAGGTATGTGATACTTTTGAGAATGTAATTATGTACTAATTAACCTCTAAATTTTTCCTATACTGGTCTCTAACATATTTCAAACTTTTCATAGATTGCCTGACACATCAAAGGCAACAAAGGCAAGATTAGAAAAGCATGGGACACACAAGCTCGGCTCTGGTGGTTTTTCCAAACTTCAAGCACGAGTTGTAAGTATTAGTAAATGAAAACTTGTATCAATTTTTTTATATATTGCAAGGAAATTTTTTTTGATCAAACAATGCAAGTAAAATTCACCATACCAAGAAAAAATGTAGGGGTCAGAGTTCAATAGATGCCTCACAGAAGAGGACAAGAGAATTGGCTTCCAACAAGGCTATAGAGCTGTGGCTGAACGGCTACGAGCTGAAATCAGTGTGCAAGGTTCAAATAATGATGCATCTGAGCCACAGGTAAATAAGCTAAATGAAATTTATTTCAAATTGAATACTTTACCAATTAGTCTATTTGATGTTAAGTTCTAATATAAAGTGAGTATATTTGTTTTAAGAAAGAAATGATAACAATGTGTAGGATATTGGAATGCAGCCTGACAATCCTTCTACACAATCTATGCATAATGAAGGTTCGCATGATGTGCATCCTAGTGGTGGAGGTATACATTTGCTATTAAAATTTTTATATGTAATTACAATTGGTGTTTGGATTAATGTAACATTTTGTATAGCAACTGTAGAGGATCGAGGGGTCAGTGCTCATGAGCATGTTGAGGTTGAGTCTAGACAAAATGATGTGGCTAGATCAGGTAATTAAAGAGCGCCACAGTTATGTTCTTTAAAATAATTAAATACTTGTAACAATTATAATTAAATATTTTAAATTTAACTCTTTTATTTGTTATTGTAGAGGACCCCCCTTTGCAGCAGCATAGGAATTTGAGATCATCAAGAACAAAGAACAAAACAACTGATGAGGGGGGTATTGATGATAACACTGATGCTCCTCTTAGAGCTTACATAGAAAAAAAATTAGAAAGAGAAAAAAGAAATGATTGTCATCTAAATACCTTAATTGATAATGACTGAATTTTATGTCTCAATGAATTTAATTATGTGCTAATGAATGTTCATGAATTATGTGTTTATTTTCATATTGATGAATGTTGTGTGTTAACGAATCTAATGTGTTAATGAATGTTATCATGTGATATTGATTGAATGTTACATTTTATTAATAATTGAAAGAATGAATGAATGTTAGATGTTAACGGGGAATGTAGAGTGATGTTAGGGGGAGGGGGGTGGGGCCAAATGAGCTTCCACCTTCACGTGGTTGGCCCTGTTTAGTAGAGAATATTAAACTATATTCTCGAAACAAAGTGAAGCTCAATAAGATACTAAATGAGTCAAAATGGTTATCAAGGTCCTCTATCCATAAGATACTTGTAGTCAAAATGGTTATTAATAAGATACTTGTAGTCAAAATGGTTATCTAGGTCCTCTATCCATTCCATAAGTTCTTCACCATTCAAACTTCCTCCATAACAAGGAATGTGCTCTAGGTTAGTCATGAAGCCTAGCATGGACTCTCTGTCAGATAGAGCCACTATTTTAGAGCCTTTTCTGTGCATTTCCTTCAAGCACTGTACAGTGTACAGATGTGAAAGGGAGTGCAGACCAGTGTGGAAGTTAGAGTATTTATATCTTATGCTTTGAGAGTTTATTTGGTAGATTCAAGACACCTTATATCAAAGTTATTCCTTTTTCTTATCTGTTGTTCTGTCAAACCCTCATTTTTTGGGTTATTGCATTCAAATGGCCTTAACTTGCAAATAAACCATAGCATATCCTCTATTCTTTGTAAAATGCAAGTTAAGGGGGTTTATTTCATATTTTAAAAGCTTTGGAATAGGATACTAAGCCAGAGAATTTCGAGAGCAAGCCCTAGGTCAAGAATCTCAATGTTCTTGACTAGGAGTTGATGGATTATGCAAGATCAGAGGGTAGCGGCAAGTAAAGGACCTCAAACCTTGTTGAATCTAGATCTTTAGAGCATGGTGGACATCTTCAAACTCTGATCTTGGTTTCATGCACCCATTTTCAATGCCTTGTTTTGGAACCCACACCCAAAGGCATGCATTAGGTCTGCGGACTCAATAAGGACATTGATATGCTAGAGTGGAGTCAGGGTCTGGGAGTTGGAGGATTGTTAGAACATCAAAAAGGGTACTCAAAAAACATATAAGTTCATAAGGTCCTTTGTCAAATTGAAGAGTTATTGCTGCAGAATAGGTTTTGGAGACCTACTAGAGTCACTAGGTCTATTTGGACCCGTTTGGACCACGACACACAGTAGCATCTACAGAGAAGAAGTTTGGTATGCAATGGTCTTGAAACCTCCTGAGAAATTCTTGGTATGCATTTGTGTGGTGCAAAAGCTTCGTTGAAAGAGAAAAAGAAGAAAAGAATAGAAATGATTTTTTTTCTTTTTATGTCATATACTGTAACCAGCTACTTATAACTTGCAAAAATTATTATAACCATTTGAAATTGAAACTTAGTTTAATGTGAAACTGAGAACTGCTTTATTAGAGCTTTCTATGATTTAGATTCAGACATCAAGAACATTGTTTGCCTAATATTGTGATTAATGTTTATTTATTAATATCTCATACTGACAAACAATTGATAATTGTAGGGAAAACGTCATTGGGGGTCTTTGAGGATCCACCAGAAGCCAAGGAGAAAATGTATTCAAATGCTAAAGATGGTGTAACAGTCCTTACAGCTGTTGAACCTTGCTATGTAGATCATCTCCGATTCTCCAAGTTCAACAGTACCGTGGTATTCCTTTGGATACTTCTAATGGTAAATTTCAGACATCAAGTTCTTTTCGTATGAAACTACTACATTTGTAATCTGTAGTTTTAAACTTTTAGTTTATAAATGTTCATCAGCTTTAGTTCGTATGCTACCATTTCAAGTATGATTAATGAAGTTACCTTTATCACAGGATGAAAGTGAGCAGTCAGCATACTGGTACGGAGCTGGCAGCATTGATACGGTGACTAGGGCATCGTTTAATGGTGGTATTGTGTTTTCCCGTATTTAGGGCATCGGCCTTTTGAAGCATTGCCTTCATCTTTCTTAAGTCTGAGTTTTAAGTTTGTTTATCTCTCTCGGCGCTGTTGAAAATACAAATGACAACGTTCTTGTTTGTTTTGCCCTTATATCCCGATGTGATTTCGCGGAGGGTTACGACACTGTTGAAAACACAAATGAAAACACAAATCCCTTGTGTAATTTCCACTTGAAGGAGGACAGTCACTGTAAAGACAACATGATAATGTACACTTACAGCCCGTGTACATTATCATTGTGTCTTTAGAGTGACTATCCTCATTTGTTGAAGAAGAAAAGCATTAATGTGGCTGAATAGCAATACATTCAAGTGGCAATCACACAAGGGACAGTCACTGTGAGATGTCCTCATTTGTGACTGTCCTTACAGTGAGTGTACATTATCATGTTGTCTTTAGAGTGACTGTCCTCATTTGTTGAAGAAGAAAAGCATTAATGTGGTTCAATAGCAATACATTCAAGTGGCAATTACACAAGGGACAATCGATCACTGTGAGATGTCCTCATGTGTGACTATCCTTGTCACAAATGACTATCCTTGTAAAGACAACATGATAATGTACACATACAATGAGTGTACATTATCATGTTGTCTTTACAGTGGCTGCCCTCATGTTGTATATTCTTCTCTATAGATGCTACTATGTGCTAGGGAACTTCTTAGAACTGTTGGTATATTCTTACAACTTGTTACACCTGGGATATTCTTCTCTGTAGATGCTATTGTGTGCCATGGTCCAAACAGGCCCATAAATGTGGTTGAATAGCAATACATTCAAGTGGCAATTACACAAGGGACAGTCACTGTGAGATGTCCTCATGTGTGACTGTCCTTGTCACAAATGAGGACATCTCACAGTGACTGTCCCTTGTGTAATTGCCACTTGAAGGAAAAAAGCATTAATGTGGTTCAATAGCAATGTATTCAAGTGGCAATTACACAAGGGATAATCACTCTGAGATTTCCTCATTTGTGACTATCCTTACAGTGAGTGTACATTATCATGTTGTCTTTACAGTGACTGTCCTCATTTGTTGAAGGAAAAAAGCATTAATGTGGTTCAATAGTGATGCAGAGTAGTCAGAGCTTTTAGAATATACAAATATACATCCTTAACTCTCATTCCACCAAGGAAGAAGGAATTCCAATGGTTGAAACGTGAGTTAAGGTCTTTACATCAGTCAAACCCTGAAAATGAGGGTTTGTAAACAATGCACAGAAAATTTGAAATAACTTAGATATAAAACAAAGAGAATCAATCAAACCAACTTCCAAAGCATCAGATGTCACTATTACAACTTCCAGGCAAATTTTATCATCCAACCACCATCCGTACAGCCGTACAGAGTTCATTTTTCACCAGAAATGCACTAAAACAGGGTTATTTTTATTTTTTATGAAAGCAAAATGATTACAATACTGGTTCTCTGTCTATCTTCGACCATTTGAAGCCTAAAATAGGCTCTCCAAATGTTGGTTCAACCATCTAGGTGGTTAGAACAGTTTATCCAACAAATGTCAACTTTGCTAAGCAACTTTTAAAGTTGCATTACAACTTTGCAAACAACTTTGCCGAGAAGGTTAAAAATGTGTTGTGAAACTTTAGGAACCTTATTAAAGTTATTTTGGACCTTCAAACTTCTTAACAACATCTAAAAGACACCTAATAAACACTTACTATGCTCATTTCATCCAAGGACTCAAAAGATGCCCAAGGTTTATAAGTCACCAAGGGGTCTTGTGTCCAACAAGTGGATGTTTATAAGGAGATAAAATCAATCCTTAATATTTATTACAAACCAAGAAAACATCTAAAACTCCTATTCTAATTTATTGTCATTCAAAAAGACTCTGATTTGTCAATCAAAAGGACCTTTCACCAGTCAATCCTTCAAAGCTCCAAGGTGAAAATCTTATGTTCCAATTGATAGGATTTGACTCCTTGGCTTCATGGCAACTTCCTTCAATCATGGTGTCTTTGGCTTGCATTAGGGATGCCCCTGCATCAAATAGCAATGCATTCAAGTGGCAATTACACAAGGGACAGTACATGCCCATTAAAGTTGGTGTTTTGTTATCCAGCATGACAATGGAGACAACATACTCTGTGTCAATTTTACTGATCAAATTTCCCTCCGCCAGGCAAAGCAACAATCTGGGTATGATAAGGTGAAATTTTGTAGTCCTTTTGGGTATGATAACAGTTCCAGTTTCCAATAAGATGGTTCATTTTTATAATCTAGCTTCAATTTCTCTTGTGAAAATCTTTTTTTCATTTTATGGGTGGTAAAATATAATTATTATGCTAGAGGTGTGTACTTATGGATGATAATGAAACAAAATGATAAGATTTAAGACTCTTGTTTTTTTTTTAAATAGCAATTTAAGTTTCCTTCTATTATAAATTACTGTTTTTCTATTTTTTAATGTATCTTTCCAAATCTTTTATATCAATTTTATTTATGAAATATAAATATATTAATAATGTTTTAGTGTTTTTAGGATTAATTTATATCAATTCTATGTATCATCATTCATCATTCAATTGTCAGTATTATTGATTTAGACTGTGCAATTGTAGAACTACTCGAATATGGGTTGGATGGATACTCAAGCAGGGGAACCCTCCTCAAATATCTCAAGCAGTGAACTTGGAAAAATGTGTCCTGAAGGAACCCTTTCCATCAGAGAGATAAAAGTACAAACAAGTAAAAGAAGCAGGCTCTGCAAATATGTTTTTGAGAAGAAAAATGATAGATTATTCGAGTATGGTTCATGAGGTATATCTAAAAAGACATTTTTTTTCTTATTATAATAAAAGAGGAAGTTGTGAATGTCAAAGTTGAGTGAAACAAAAATTATTTTCATCAAATTTTATTAGGCTTGCTTTTGGGAATAGTTTCTTACAATATTGCTATTAAGATTTTTATTGTGTAGTTTTTAGATTAGGTTTATAAAATTATATTTCATGAGTAGTGATTCATATTAATCAATTAACGATACTTTTGGAAGGTATTTTCAATGTGTCAAATTTTGATATTTTTACAATAATTAGATTGTGTAATTTTTTTAATTAAAGTCATTGACTCATATTTCATAAATAATAGTTCTCATGAATCCATCTCTTATAAGATTGAATAGTCTATTTAGGAAGTATTTCTGATAGTATGTCAAATTATGATATTACTATTACCATTAGATTGCATGGCTTTGAAGTCAACCTCGTTGACCCATATTCTTCTCTGTAGATGCTACTATGTGCTAGGGAACTTCTTAGAACTGTTGGTATATTCTTACAACTTGTTACACCTGGGATATTCTTCTCTGTAGATGCTACTATGTGCCGCGGTCCAAACGGGCCCATAAATGTGGTTGAATAGCAATACATTCAAGTGGAAATTACACAAGGGACAGTCACTGTGAGATGTCCTCATGTGTGACTGTCCTTGTCACAAATGAGGACATCTCACAGTGACTGTCCCTTGTGTAATTTCCACTTGAATGAGGACAGTCACTGTAAAGACAACATGATAATGTACACATACAATGAGTGTACATTATCATGTTGTCTTTACAGTGGCTGCCCTCATGTTGTATATTCTTCTCTGTAGATGCTACTATGTGCTAGGGAACTTCTTAGAACTGTTGGTATATTCTTACAACTTGTTACACCTGGGATATTCTTCTCTGTAGATGCTACTGTGTGCTGGGGTCCAAACGGGCCCATAAATGTGGTTGAATAGCAATACATTCAAGTGGCAATTACACAAGGGACATTCACTGTGAGATGTCCTCATGTGTGACTGTCCTTGTCACAAATGAGGACATCTCACAGTGACTGTCCCTTGTGTAATTGCCACTTGAATGAGGACAGTCACTGTAAAGACAACATGATAATGTACACAAGTACCGTGAAGGTAGTTGCAAGTTATGGCTGTTTCATTGCATACCCGAAACAATGAAGATGTTACGGTCCACAAAATGTTTGTGCTTGAAAGATGAACAAATAAAATTAAACTTCTAAATAACCAGAGCCGCTAACAATAAATTCAACACAGATATGTCCTCATTTCTGGGTATTTTAGCTCTATAACAGCTGAATACCAGATTACATAATAATGACAATAGAAAAATAAACCCAACGTACTCAGAAATTGTAGCTGTGATTTCGCGGAGGGAATCTCTCTCGGCACTGTTGAAAATACAAATGACAACGTTTCTCTACATTATCATGTTGCCTTTACAGTGACTGTCCCTTGTGTAATTGCCACTTGAAGGAGGACAGTCACTGTAAAGACAACATGATAATGTACACTTACAGCCCGTGTACATTATCATGTTGTCTTTAGAGTGACTATCCTCATTTGTTGAAGAAGAAAAGCATTAATGTGGCTGAATAGCAATACATTCAAGTGGCAATCACACAAGGGACAGTCACTGTGAGATGTCCTCATTTGTGACTGTCCTTACAGTGAGTGTACATTATCATGTTGTCTTTAGAGTGACTGTCCTCATTTGTTGAAGAAGAAAAGCATTAATGTGGTTCAATAGCAATACATTCAAGTGGAAATTACACAAGGGACAATCGATCACTGTGAGATGTCCTCATGTGTGACTATCCTTGTCACAAATGAGGACATCTCACAATGACTGTCCCTTGTGTAATTCAAGTGGCAATTACACAAGGGACAGTCACTGTGAGATGTCCTCATTTGTGACTGTCCTTACAATGAGTGTACATTATCATGTTGTCTTTAGAGTGACTGTCCTCATTTGTTGAAGAAGAAAAGCATTAATGTGGTTCAATAGCAATACATTCAAGTGGCAATTACACAAGGGACAATCGATCACTGTGAGATGTCCTCATGTGTGACTATCCTTGTCACAAATGAGGACATCTCACAATGACTGTCCCTTCTGTAATTGCCACTTGAATGAGGACATTCACTGTAAAGACAACATGATAATGTACACATACAATGAGTGTACATTATCATGTTGTCTTTACAGTGGCTGCCCTCATGTTGTATATTCTTCTCTATAGATGCTACTATGTGCTAGGGAACTTCTTAGAACTGTTGGTATATTCTTACAACTTGTTACACCTGGGATATTCTTCTTTGTAGATGCTACTGTGTGCTGGGGTCCAAACGGGCCCATAAATGTGGTTGAATAGCAATACATTCAAGTGGCAATTACACAAGGGACAGTCACTGTGAGATGTCCTCATGTGTGACTGTCCTTGTCACAAATGAGGACATCTCACAGTGACTGTCCCTTGTGTAATTGCCACTTGAATGAGGACAGTCACTGTAAAGACAACATGATAATGTACACAAGTACCGTGAAGGTAGTTGCAAGTTATGGCTATTTCATTGCATACCCGAAACAATGAAGATGTTACGGTCCATAAAACGTTTGTGCTTGAAAGATGAACAAATAAAATTAAACTTCTAAATAACCAGAGCCGCTAACAATAAATTCAACACAGATATGTCCTCATTTCTGGGTATTTTAGCTCTGTAACAGCTGAATACCAGATTACATAATAATGGCAAAAGAAAAATAAACCCAACGTACTCAGAAATTGTAGCTGTGATTTCGCGGAGGGAATCTCTCTCGGCACTGTTGAAAATACAAATGACAACGTTTCTCTACATTATCATGTTGCCTTTACAGTGACTGTCCCTTGTGTAATTGCCACTTGAAGGAGGAAAGTCACTGTAAAGACAACATGATAATGTACACTTACAGCCCGTGTACATTATCATGTTGTCTTTAGAGTGACTATCCTCATTTGTTGAAGAAGAAAAGCATTAATGTGGCTGAATAGCAATACATTCAAGTGGCAATTACACAAGGGACAGTCACTGTGAGATGTCCTCATTTGTGACTATCCTTACAGTGAGTGTACATTATCATGTTGTCTTTAAAGTGACTGTCCTCATTTGTTGAAGGAAAAAAGCATTAATGTGGTTCATTAGCAATGTATTCCCAGCATCTGTACCTGCATCTCTCTTATATACTACAAGTTACTTGCCATCAGAAATTGCAATTCCCTCACGTGACATTGATGGTGAAGTGTTCTTTTCAAAACCATCATCTGTGGTTACCAATGCTCCTGTTTTAGGCAATAAGTTTGTTGCATTCCATGAGCCATTGGTCAAGTTTCTTCTACGAGCTTCTGATGCCTCAAAATCTAAGTAGCGCCTACGCATGCCTCGTTGTGGTTGATTATCATTCTGTACATGAATTATAATGAGTAATCAGTTTTGGGCCTTGGAATCTTGTATGTAACATGCACAGGCATTTCATGGCTAAATGAATCTATTTAAAAGCATCAACTTTTCTTACATGATGCTGGATACATAAGTAGAACAAGCGTATATCAAATTGGAAGCAATCAGAACTCCACAATGACATATTATTTAGAGTACTCTTCAGTTTAAGTAATAATGCATATATTGACACTGTAAAGACAACATGATAATGTACACTCACTGTAAAGACAACATGATAATGTACACTCACTGTAAGGACAGTCACAAATGAGGACATCTCACAGTGACTGTCCCTAGTGTAATTGCCACTTGAATGTATTGCTATTCAGCCACATTAATGCTTTTCTTCTTCAACAAATGAGGATAGTCACTATAAAGACAACATGATAATGTACACTCACTGTGAGTGTACATTATCATGTTGTCTTTATAGTGACTATCCTCATTTGTTGAAGAAGAAAAGCATTAATGTGGCTGAATAGCAATACATTCAAGTGGCAATTACACTAGGGACAGTCACTGTGAGATGTCCTCATTTGTGACTGTCCTTACAGTGAGTGTACATTATCATGTTGTCTTTACAGTGGCTGTCCTCATTTGTTGAAAGAAAAAAGCATTAATGTGGTTCATTAGCAATGTATTAAATTAATTTTATTTTTTTAATCCACCCACGGGCGTCGCAATTGCGACGGCAACCCGTCGCAATGCGATGCAGGCGCCCGTCGCAATTGCTTGGGAGGTCCGTCACGATTGCGACGGCCCTCCAAAGCCATGCGACGGGGGGGCGACGGCCATGCCGCTTCTTAAATCTTAGTCACATTGCGATGGGATATGTGTCACAATTGCGACGGCTACCCATAGACGTTGCAATTTGCGACTAAAAAATAGCGACGTCTATGGGTGTTGCTATTGTGACACATAGCTGTCGTAATTGCGACACATAGCCGTCGCAAAATGACCCCAAATGTATTAGTGTCCTGTTTACCCCATACATTAGGAGGGTTTGGATTAGGGTATGAAAGGGACTGTTAAGGTTTTAGGATCATTGCAAATGTAATAGCACTGTTTGATTGTATGTGTTTTCCAAATGCATCAATCTCTTGTATATAAACAAGGTAAAGACAAGAAGAAACATGTCCTTTCATGGGACATGTCTATTTATTAAGCTAATTTATATATATATAATAAATCATTTCTCATAATAATCATATAGTCAGTTTTATTTATCTAACTGATGCTACTTACATCAACACCCCCTCTTAGCTAGGGAGGATAAATCAATCCAATGTCAACATTTATGACACATGATAGCATCAACCCTAAGATATAAGAAATAGAAGCATCATCATCATGATGTAATCAATAGAAACAGTCTCGAGATGTGGATTGCCCCCATTGACGATTCTATCCACAAGCTCTCGTGTGGATTGCCTCTATCGGCGATTCTATCCACAAGTTCCCAGGTGGATTGCCTCAATCAATGATTCTATCGAAAAGCTCTCGTGTGGATTGCCTCCATCGGTGATTCTATCTAGAAACTCATGAACTTTAGTGTGGATTGTCTCTATCAGTGATTCTATCCACAATTTTCTAGGTGGATTGCTTCAATCGGTGATTATATCCACAAGCTCTCGTGTGGATTGCCTCCATTGGCAATTCTATCCATAAACTCACGAGCTTTAGTGTGGATTGCCTCTATCGATGATTCTATCCACAAGTTCCCAGGTGTATTGCCTCAATCGACAATTCTATCCACAAGCTCTCATGTGGATTTCCTCCTTCGGTGATTCTATCCACAAACTCACAAGCTTTAGTGTGGATTACCTCTATCGACAATTATATCCACAAGTTCTATCTATTATGATCAGTTTCAACCATCACAAGATGTCTATCACAATAGAAGGTCAAGTTATTGTAAGATCGTCACCTTACAATAACTTTTACAAATACAAGTGATAATCATTTGGAAGTCGTCACTTCCTTATATTTACAGAGGGGGTAGACCCATTAAAAAAATTCATGATTCATTAGTATAATAATCAATTATATCAAGTTTACCTCATAAATGATTTGCCTTCAATAGTGAACTCCCTCTCAATCAATATGATCAAGATTGTCAGAAGTTGATTGAACCATCTACTCCCTTTGAAGCTCAAGTTTATCAACTTATTGATCTCTTTTGAAATATCAGACTCCCTTTGCATCTATTCTCAATCATCAATTTGTTTGCAAGAATCAAGTTCTTTCTCCCTTGAATGCAATTATCTTGTGCTTCTGTCCTGAAGGTATGTCAGAGAGAGATTACAAATAGCTAACTAAACTATCTCGACCGTAAATACCAATGATAGAAGCATACAATATTTTACTAACCAATAGTATAGCATGAATTACAAACTCAAAAATTATGTGCATTAATAAAACATGAAATACTTATCTTTTATAAATTTCAAGTATTTCATTCTGTATGGTGAGCCCATATAGAAAATATCATGCAAATTCACAGAATGATGTCATCATTCTTGAATATTACTAGAATTATTCACATGACTTGTCTTGAATATTCAAAGGTTCTATACACTATGAAAACCTTTAATTTGATCAGATCTCCCTTCAAGTGGTTAGGCTTTTAAAGAAAGAACCTCTATCTTTTACAGATTTTTGCATATACCTGTATACAGTCAGTCATAACTTTTGAACCTAACATTTTCTCTCCAATCGCTCCTGTGAGATTCTTCTACATTTGTTTATCACCAATATATCTAAAATTCAGTGAAATCTAATGGTGTATTTGTGAGATATGGTCCTCGTACTAAGACTATATTTTCTGAGACAATCACACATTCACCATCAATAAACGACTCCTTTTACATTTGCAGCTTGGCTTTGATACCATGTTAAGGTTTTACGATCATTGCAAATGTAATAGCACTATTGACTGTATGTGTTTTCCAAATGCATCAATCTCTTGTATATAGACAAGGCAAAGACAAGAAGAGACATGTCCCTTCATGGGACATGTCTATTCATTAATCTAATTTAATTAACTATATAGTTATTATAAGAATATATATATATATATATATATATATATATATATATATATATATATATATATATATATGGGTATGTGCGGGATCATGGTATGCCAAAAAGTGGCGATGTGAAAAAAATCAATTTTCACTCATCCAAAAGCACACAAATAGATTTGTTGACTTTTTGGTAGGCCTGGGTGTCAGTACACCTGGCCAAGCCAAAATCTAAAGCTAGAGGGTATATCAGATATCCAATAATATCGGATATCTGATAATTATTGGATATCCGATATTTGCCAGTGATTATAAATCACTGTACCTAGTCCTGTTCACATTTTTTCATTGTAAAAATGTGAACGCAGCTAGGGATATCTGATATCCGATATTGTTTCCCTGTCTGATTTTTCCTTATTTGCCAGGTAAATAATAGCTTCTAATTTGTATTATTTTTATTGTTTTTAAATAGATATATAGAGTTTTTTATAAAAAATTTAGGGTGGTAATGAGGTTTTGTATTGTTTTTTAAAATTCATTGTAATTATCGATTTGTTTTTTCATTGTTATCAGACATGGAATCAAATTACCCTCCTAATGATCCCGCAAACAATCCAGAACCACCTCCCAACAATCCCCCACCTCCAGAAGATGTACATGTCACAAACCCTCACCATTTAGAAGATCTAATAGGAGATAATCTAAATGAACTTAGAGGATTTGAAACCGCATATGCCAATATCCCCATATTGCGCGCCATGTTTATGACATTGAACACAATAATTGAAAACATGGAGAAATTGACACAGCAACATAATGCTGCACTTCTTTGGCGCGATTCCATGCACGCCTAGTTTGATGATGGGCTTGATTATGATCAACTCATGAACCTCAATATAACAAAACATGACATAGCTAATCCTTTTGTGGATCCTAAAATTGGTCTAAAAGTAGACCCTAAAAAACTAAGTTGTTAATTAAATGGTGCACAAATAGTGCAATACGTGACAACTTTTGGAACCATTGGTGGATGGTTTTTGATAGACCACCTTACAACAATTTGGATGTCCCAATTTATTTTCTTAGAAAATTGTATGCTGAATTTGTGCTCAGTCACAAGGTGGATTATTGGAGTATGAGACCGAACCAGGGTGTAGGTTTAGGCGCTCCGCAAGATAGGCCATTGTCACAACGGGTGAAATCTTGCACATATGTCCCCCCTCCCGAGATTTCACCACCTCCCACAATGCAACATTTAGACATTATTGTTGAGGCTGGCTCACAGACTATTTGAGCCATTCGCATGTTGAGTGATCTGCTGGTTACACAAAGCACAACATTGTTGCCTCCTCGTCTTGATGCTTTTGGTGTTTCCACGAGCTCACATGTTTGTGTGGCCCACACTTGCATTATATGCAAGAATATTTTCCTTGGTCCCCTGACTGATAGTGATACATATCATTTCGGCTTCGATGGGGATGATTCTACACAGCACACTACAGGCACTGAAGTAGCTCATGGAGATGTGCATTAGGAGCCTACAGTGCCACGGACTCCCACTATTACGATAAGGGTAAACCGTTCACTTTTTACATTTTTTTTAAATTTTATTGTTCGTATTTTTAGTAGAATTTCCTTATAATAATTTCCCACTTATGTCTTTTTATTTGTTACATTTATGTTCAGTTGATGATAGAGGAGGAGATGGAATAGGTGTAGGGGTCCACACTTTCAACCATATCATTTGGTCTTGACTCTTCCACGGTACATATGTTTTAATGTACTCATTGGTTTCCTTTTAAATTATGATAATAGTATATATGTACATTATTTTCTAATTTTTATGATCATCTTTTACATACTGATGCAAGTGTCACCAATTGCCACCGGGGGGCAATGTGAAGGGGTGTAGGTGTCAGCTATTGATAAAGGAAAGGTAATTAAGTAATTTAGTTTGTTTATGCATACATGTATTCTTGTCAATTGTGCGTACTCATTTTTAATTTACATGGTTTATTTGATAGAGAGTGGCATGTGATGATGTCATGAGACCCTATTGTCATGATAGAGTCACAGGCATATCCATTCGGAGTGATAGCCCCATGATACGTACATTTCTAAAGTTATTTGTGTGTATTTTTCTATCAAGTATATATAATATGGTCAAGTTATGATAATATGAAGTATCTATTTGACTTTTGTAGGTCACTCCTAGTTTGAGGGAGCCATAACAACAAGGGTTTGTATCGCTGATGACTCAGTCAACAATCCCTGAAGAAAGTTCAACAGAGGTAAGTTTTAATGTTAATTCAATTATTTTGTAAAAATATATTTGCTACCAAGTTTTTAACATTAAATAGTATAACTCATAGACCAATCTCATGTTCGTAAACATATACAAGTGGGAGTCATCATTGGTGGCACTATTCCTGCGCTACCTAGGACATATATTAGGTCTCTTGCCCGCGGGAGGAGACAGAGAGGCGAGGTATATGAGAGTTCAATTTTAGTTTAAATTTTATTTATTATTGTTGACTATGATGCTGAATTTTAATTTAACTTGGGGTTTCACTTTTGTGTTTGAATGCAGGATCCATTAGAGCTGAAGAGTACTTCAAATAGGCTCCATTTTGATGATCCACCAGTAGAATAGGATGTCCTAAAAATATTTGTAGTTGAACTTCTTATTTTGAGATGTCATATGACATATTTTGAGATGGCGTATGCCACATTGTATCTAGATATGTTGACATATAAATATGTACAGAATTATTGTTCATTTTGATATATATATATATGAAACTTGATATTCGATCCAATTTGTTTATTGTGTGTTCATTTATTCATTGTTAGTATGTAAATATGCTTGTGTGTATGTACTCATGTGTACAATTTATGCCTTAAGTATATTCATGTATATTCAAGTACAATATTCATAACCTAAATTCACATGTATGGGCTACGTGCATGACTTAAGTGAATTCATTTTGTATGCTTTATAATTATGTGCTACATGTATGCTTCATGACTTAAGAAAATTTGTGTACGCTTTATGTGCTACATGTGTTCACACGTGTAATTCATCATTTGAGGTATATAAGGATATAGATATTAAAGTGGTTTTAAGCTTTGTAGACATACCTTTTACTCCCAATGGCTAAAAGACTTCAAAATGGCCTAATTACACAATCAAACACCCTTTTGGCAATAATCAAACACCCTTTTGACCATATCAAAACATATTGGTCTTTTGGACAAAATATCAGTACTCTGTCTTTAACCCTGCAAATACACTAGGAACGCCTAAGAAACACAGTCTTGTAGCATCTCATGGATCATCGATAACTCTCATGGGGTTTGAGTTATGAGGCTTGATAGTTTGCTAACCAATCATACTTAGTGCAACTTTCAACTGACCTTCACTGCAAGTTTTGGCATTGAGCGAGACTGGCGTGCCAAATTCAAACAAATTTGAATCTCCTAGAATGGAGAGAGGTTATTTTAGGCCTTGGAAACACCATCTTGTAGCATCTGGCAGATCTCTGATACCTCTCATAGGGTCCAAGTTATGAGCCTCAAAAGTTTTCTTCCCAATCGTGCTTAGTGCACCTTGGGGACACTTTTCTCCGGCGTGGTCCGGAACGTTCTGCTGACTCAGTGGTCAAAATGGGGTTGTGCCTAGCATTTACCTACCCAACTAGAGCTAATGGAATAGTCCATTTAGTGCCAGGACAAATGGTTTGGAAGTAATCCGTTGTTGCAACTTTCAACTGACCCTCACTACAAGTTTTGGCATCGAGCGAGACTGGCATGCCAAATTCAAACAAATTTGAATCTCCCAGAATGGGGAGAGGTTATTGTAGGCCTCATAAAAGACATCTTGTAGCATCTTATAGATCTCTGATACCTCTCATGGAGTTCAAGTTACAAGCCTCAAAAATTGGCTGCCCAATCGTGCTTAGTGCACCTTGGGGACACTTTGCTCCGGCGTGGTCCAGAACGTTCTGCTGACTTAGTGGTCAAAATGGGGTTGTTCCTAGTGTTTACCTACACAATCGAAGCTAATGGCGCAGTCCATTTAGTGTCAAGATGAACGGTTTGGAAGTAATCCATTGGTGCAACTATCAACTGAGCCTCACTACAAGTTTTGGCATCGAGTGAGACTGGCATGCCAAATTCAAAAAAAATTGAATCTCCCAGAATGGAGAGAGGTTATTGTAGGCCTCAGAAAAATCATCCTATAGCATCTCACAGATCTCTGATACCTCTCACGGGGTCCAAGTTACAAGCCTCAAAAATTCACTACCCAATCATGCTTAGTGCACCTTGGGGACACTTTGCTCCGGTGTGGTCCAGAACATCATGCTGACTCAGTGGTCGAAATGGGGTTGTGCCTAGAATTTACCCACCCAATCAGAGCTAATGGCATAGTCCATTCGGTGTTAGGACAAATGGTTTCAAAGTAATCCATTTGTGAAACTATCAACTGACCCTCACTACAAGTTTTGGCATCGAGTGAGACTGGCATGCCAAATTCAAACAAATTTGAATCTCCTAGAATGGAGAGAAGTTATTGTAGGCCTCAAAAATTCCATCTTGTATCATCTTGCAGATCTCTGATACCTCTCACAGGGTTTGAGTTACAAGCCTCAAAAATTTGCTGCCCAATCGTGCTTAGTGCTCCTTGGGGACACTTTGCTCCGGCGTGGTCCGTAACGTTCTGCTAACTTAGTGGTCGAAACGGGGTTGTGCCTAGCATTTACTCATACAAATGGAGCTAATGGTGCAGTCCATTTGGTGCCAAGATGAATGGTTTGGAAGTATTCCATTGGTGCAACTGTCAACTGACCCTCACTGCAAGTTTTGGCATCGAGTGAGACTGGCATGTCAAATTCAAAAAAATTTGAATCTCCCAGAATGGAGAGAGGTTATTGTAGGCCTTGGAAACACCATCTTGTAGCATCTCATGGATCTCCAATACCTCTCATGAGCTCTGAGTTATGAGCCTTGAAAGTTCACTGCCCAATCATGCTTAGTGCACCTTGGGGACACTTTGCTCCGGCGTGGTTTGGAATGTTCTGCTGACTCAGTGGTCTAAAAGGGGTTGTGCCTAGTGTTTACCCACCCAACCAGAGCCAATGGAATAGTCCATTCGGTGCCAAGACAAACAGTTTGGAAGTAATCCATTGGTGCAACTTTCAACTGACCCTCATTGCAAGTTTTGGCATCGAGCGAGACTGGCGTGCCAAATTCAAAAAAAAATGAATTTCCCAGAATGGAGAGAGGTTATTGTAGGCCTTAAAAATTTCATCATGTAGCATCTCACAGATCACCGATACCTCTCACGGGGTCCGAGTTACGATCCTTGAAAGTTCACTACCCAATCATGCTTAGTGCACCTTGGGGACACTTTGCTCCGGCGTGGTCCGAAACGTTCTGCTAACTAAGTGGTTGAAATGTGGTTGTTCCTAGCATTTACACACCCAACTAGAGCTAATGGCACAGTCCATTAGGTGCCAGGATGCAATCCTTGAACACTATCCCTTCACTCAGGGAATCATCATTTTACTTTGGACACATTTGACCAATTTTGACTCAATGACTCCAATTATTACATCATTTGATGATACAAATGTAATGGAATTAAGACAATAGAAATGTGGGCTTTTAATATTTTGCACTTTACATGGCATTAAGATGATACAAATGTGGGCTTTTAATATTTGCAAATCAACCCCATGAGCTCTTTTATATTTCCAATTTTGAATCTAATTTTACGTCAAATTTTTTATATACAAAATTTGGCATCTAAATATGCACATTACATTCAATTGTTGTTTTTATATACAAAATTTGACATCTAAATATGCACATTACATTCAATTGTTGTTTTTATATACAAAATTTGGCATCTAAATATGCACATTACATTTGATTGTTGTTTTTATATACAAAATTTGGCATCTAACTATTCACATTACATTCGATTGTTGGTTTTATATGCAAAATTTGGCATCTAAATATGCAAATTACACAACTATATATAAAAAATAAGTGTCCTTTTCACTCCAATCCCTGCATTCAGAAGGCAAAAGAAAAGTTAATAGAGAATATAAGAAGTTCCCTTTTGGCATCTAAATATGCAAATTACAGAACTATATTTTAACTTGAGTTGAACTTACCTACTGAAGCGTGCCTGAAGGATCACCTCTATGCTTGAGAGTATTCAGTATTGCTTCATGATTAGCTGTACTAATAGTCCAAAGCTCCTTTGTCTTTGGTTTTCCTTGATGTTTCAACAACTTAACATTGGCTGCTATAACAATGTGTGAATACATGAGAATGGTTTTGTGCTTCTCATAGTCTTCAAACACAGGAATGACATTATTTCTAATCATATATGTACGCAACCATGTTCCCGCAACATGTGATCCTGTTGGATATGTGAACATATCATCATCTGTCGTCAGTTGTGCAAGTTTCTACTTTACTCATACACAACGTGCTAACGAGTAATCCGATCTCTCATCATTCCCTTCTGGTGCAACCAATGCAAAAACATTTCCTGGCTGTAGAAGATCTGAAAGATGGTTGTAGTCAAGTGAACAATCCATGTCATCATTTATTACAGAGACTGTGAGAGATAAAGGAGTAAGATAGTGTGGAACCCATGTATCAACCCACTCACTTGACTCACATTGATCCCAATCACATTGAAGACAACTCGGACAATAACAAGCAAATTCTCATGTCCAAATGGTCCATGTACTAGCATCTGAGCTTCAAAATGAATGCATTTTTGAAGAATCTTTCACAGTTTGACAATCCAACCTATCTCCTATTGTGCCCAACTCAACCAGCCAAAAGAATATGTGCACTACTGAATCAAGAGTCCCCCCCTATGACAATGTTGAAGTACACCAATCAATAATAGAATAGGCATCAATGAGTTCTGCACCTGAAATCCTCAGTTGCTCCTTAACTAGAGCTCTCTTTACGCATGCACCTGCTCCATCATGCTCCCCTTTTCCATGACTGGCCTCAAAAAAACTCCAAATATGAGGTACACCTCTCTCTACATGCATTCTATATAAATAATAAAACATATGAGCATTTTTGAATTGACCTGTGTAGTTATCCGACCAAATGAGATGTCTATCCATATCAATATTATTTTCCCCCACTCACTCAAAATAATTCTCAAAGCAATGTTGGAAAAACTCAGATGAGTGTGATCTATCATCGCTCATATAAAAATGGTACTCTCTGATTATCTTCTGTACTATTAGGGGAATGTCTATATGTTATGTGCACAAAAATAGAAACATGAATAGAATTGTAATATTGAGCTTGCAACTCGTTTTGGGGCTGTAATGTATAGTTCTCTACAAAGTCAACAACTGATATAATAGTGCCAATCAAGAAAGTGTCCTTACACATCCTGAATTGTTGATCCAACCACTGAGACCTATGACTATGCCTTGCATACTTGTAAAAAATATTCTTCCTGAAATCTGAAATAAAATCAGCTACATTGCATTCTTTAGTAACCAACTCACATCTAGAGCCTTCACCTCCACTTTTTAATGTATATTTAACAGTTTTATATACCTTTTTGTGGACAATTTTCTTTCCAAAATCATGTCTGTAGCCCTCATGAAAACATTCAACAAACTTCACTATCCCACCACACTGTGAGCACTTGTCATTTAAGCAATCTTTTCTATAAAAGAAACAACCATCATCTCTAGGACATAAAAAATGATCTAGCAAGTCTCTTCATGATTTTAGAAGAGCACTTGCACCACACTCCTCCAACATTTCACTACTATGCAAAGTAGAATGAATGGATCATAATAATTCATGGTGCATTGAAAACTCCACATTATATTTGCAACAAAAAGTATTTCAAATCTTAAGAGGCACACACAAAAAAGGCTTCAGGGTTTCAAAAGATCTTTTTGATATTTGCAATGTTGGATGTGTCTCACAAATTTTTTTGAACAACATTGTTTGACTCACCTCCAAATAATGTTTGGGATGCGGGGTGTGGTCTCGAATGCCAATTCTCAACTTCAAGACATCCTTCACATTTGGTGACACTCTTGAGTTAGATTGCCAAAATAGTTGAATTTGATCCTTCACAACATCGGTAAGCTTCTTATCACAACGTGAAAGTCTCCCACCATAAGCCCATGTATCATTTTGAAGAGGATCATCAAGTCTTTCTCTTCTTGCAAGTGCTCTATCCAAAGTTTTATGATTTAGATTCAAGTCAACACAAGTTTGTCTCATCAAACGAGCCTTTCTCAAATGATGACTTACTAAGGAGGTTGTAATAACCCTCCAAGTAGCTCTCTTATCTTTTTACTTTGTAGTCTTCCCAATGGAATTGACAACACTAAAAATATTTCTCACAATAATAGCATTCTGCTCCTTTTTCTTGTTCACAGTAATCTTCAATTTGACTAGTATATGTCTCATCTTTTGAATCTTTAACAATTAAAAAAACATTTCACATTGCTCAACCAATATCTTGTGCCTTAAAAATTGATCAAAAAGTTTTGAAATCCACAACTGAATGGTTCTTTCTGATCTCTTGCCATCGAAATTGCTGATTATGTTCTCATCAATTTCAAGTAACCATTTAGTTCTTCTTGAAGGTCTCAATTTTGAAGTTTGTCTTTCTTCCTCCGAAGGGACTTCATTTCTCATATAATTTGGAGATGTGTAACATTGATTTGGTTCTTTTGCACCATTATCATTGTCAATTTCTTCATATTCAATCGGTGGATTGTCATTGCCAATGTCCACACTTCCATTGGCCACATCTACATGTTCATTTTCAAAACCTACATTTTCATCTTCAAAACCTAAATTCTCATTTTCAAAACCAACATTTTCAACTTCAAATTCATGTTCTTCACTTGAAACCACATTCAAAGGTGGGTCTATGCAGATATCTTCATTAATATTCAACATACTTTGTCTCTTGTTCTGATGGGCAACCCTATCCATTTCTCTATACACTTCAACATCTTCATTTGTTAGTTTCCTCTTCTGTTTATGCTTTCGACGACTACTACTCCCCATACTTAGACCAAAAAGAATATGCAAATATCTTTGGTAATAGAGAAAATCAGCCCCAAAAAAGATGAAATACTTTTGTTAATTGAGAAAATCACCCCAAAAAGTCATTTTTTGTCTTCTCGCTCCAACTCGAATCCCATAATTCAGGAAAAACACGTGACTCTCTAGAGGGACCCAGAGAATCTTGTTTTTTTTTCACACCAGTAAATAGAATTGGATATCCTATATTATTGGATATCCGATATCTCCCACCAAAACATATCTCTCTCTCTCTCTCTCTCTCTCTCTCTCTCTCTCTCTCTCTCTCTCTCTCTCTCTCTCTCTCTCTCTCATCTAGAGACCACTTTTAACACATTTGAATGCTCAAGTGTGTCTGATGGGGTTGTAGAACCCCTTAGGACACACTTGAGGGTTCTAATGTGTCGAATGGGGTCATGACAACTTTCTAGGGTTCCTAGTATGCCTTATGACGTGTTAGGACCCCTAGGAAGTCCTCATGACCCCATTCGACACATTAGAACCCTCAAGTGTGTCCTAAGGGGTCCTACAACACCTTATGACACACTTGACCATTCCAATGTGTCAAAATGCGTCATGAGGACTTCCTAGGGGTCCTAACACATCATAAGGCATACTAGGACCCCTAGGAAGTCCTCATGACCCCATTTGACACATTATAACCCTCAAGTGTGTCCTAAGGGGTCCTACAAACTTTTAGGACACCCTTGAGCATTCAAATGTGTCAAAATGGGTCATGAGGACTTCCTAGGGGTCCTAACACATCATAAGGCGTACTAGGACCCCTAGGAAGTCCTCATGACCCCATTCGACACATTAGAACCCTCAAGTGTGTCGTAAGGGGTCGTAGGACCCCTTACGACACACTTGAGGGTTCTAATGTGTCGAATGGGGTCATGAGGACTTCCTAGGGGTCCTAATGCGTCATAAGGCATACTAGGACCACTAGGAAGTCCTCATGAACCCTTTTGACACATTGGAATGCTCAAGTGTGTCCTAAGGGGTCGTACGACCCCTTTGGACACACTTGAGGGTTATAATGTGTCGAATGGGGTCATGAGAACTTCCTAGGGGTCCTAATGCATGATAAGGCATACTAGGACCCCTAGGAAGTCCTCATGACCCCTTTTGACACATTTGAATGCTCAAATGTGTCCTAAGGGGTTATAGGACCCCTTAGGACACACTTGAGGGTTCTAATGTGTCAAATGGGGTCATGAGGACTTCCTAGGGGTCCTAACATGTGATAAGGCATACTAGGACCCCTAGGAAGTCCACATAACCCCTTTCGACACATTGGAATGTGCAAGTGTGTTCTAAACAGTCGTAGGACTCCTTAGGACATAGTTGAGGGTTCTAATGTGTCTAAAGGGGTCATGAGGACTTCCTAGGGGTCCTAATGCCTGATAAGGCATACTAGGACCCCTAGGAAGTCCTCATGACACTTTTCGACACATTGGAATGCTCAAGTGTTTCCTAAGGGGTCGTACGACCCCTTAGGAAGTCCTCATGACCTATTTCGACACAATTGAATCCTCAAGTGTGTCCTAAGGGGTCGTAGGACCCCTTAGGACACACCTCAGGGTTCTAATCTGTCGAATGGGGTCATGAGGACTTTCTAGGGGTCCTAACACGTGATAAGGCATACTAGGACACCTAGGAAGTCCTCATCACCCCTTTCAACACATTTGAATGCTCAAGTGTGTTCTAATGGGTCGTAGGACCCCTTAGGACACACTTGAGGGTTCTAATGTGTCGAATGGGGTCATTAGGACTTCCTAGGGTTCCTAACATGTGATAAGGCATACTAGGACCCCTAGAAAGTCCTCATGAACCCTTTCAACACATTGGAATGCTCAATTGTGTCCTAAAAAGTCTTAGGACCCCTTACGACACACTTGAGGGTTCTAATGTGTCGAATGGGGTTATGAGGACTTCCTAGGGGTCCTAACATGTGATAAGGTGTATTAGGACCCCTAAGAAGTCCTCATGACCCCTTTCGACACATTCAAATACTCAAGTGTGTCCTAAGGGGTAGTAGGACCCCTTAGGACACACTTGCACATTCTAATGTGTCGAAAGGGGTGATGAGGACTTCCTAGGGGTCCTAACGCATGATAAGGTGTAATAGGGATCCTAGGAAATCCTCATGACCACTTTTGACACATTGGAATGCTAGAGTGTGTCTTAAGGGGTCCTACGACCCCTTAAGACACACTTGAGGGTTCTAATGTGTCGAACAGGGTCATGAGGACTTCCTAGGGGTCCTAATGCGTGATAAGGCATACTAGGACCCCTGGGAAGTCGTCATGACCCCTTTTGACACATTAGAATGCTCAAGTGTGTCCTAAAGAGTCGTAGGATCCCTTAGGACACACTTGAGGGTTCTAATGTGTCGAATGGGATTATGAGGACTTCCTAGGGGTCCTAACATGTGATAACACATACTAGGACCCCTAGGAAGTCCTCATGACCCCTTTCGACACATTCGAATGCTCAAGTGTGTCCTAAGGGGTAGTAGGACCCCTTAGAACACACTTGAGCATTCCAATGTGTCGAAAGGGGTCATGAGGACTTACTAGGGGCCTAACACATGATAAGGCGTAATAGGACCCCTAGGAAGTCCTCATGACCCCTTTTGACACACTGGAATGCTAGAGTGTGTCCTAAGGGGTCCTATGACCTGTTAGGACACACTTGAGGGTTCTAATGTGTCGAATGGGGTCATGAGGAATTCCTATGGGTCCTAATGTGTGATAAGGCATACTAGGACCCCTAAGAATTCCTCATGACCCCTTTCAACACATTAGAATGCTCAAGTGTCTCCTAAGGGGTCCTACAACCCTGTAGGACACACTTGAGGGTTTTAATGTGTCGAATTGGGTCATGAGGACTTTCTAGGGGTCCTAACATGTGATAGGGCATACTAAGACCCCTAGGAAGTCCTCATGACCGCTTTTGACAGATTAGAATGCTCAAGTGTGTCCTAAGGGGTCGTAGGACACCTTATGACACACTTGAGAGTTCTAATGTGTCGAATGGGGTCATGAGGACTTCCTAGGGGTCCTAACATGTTATAAGGCATACTAGGACCCCTAGGAAGTCCTCATGGACCCTTTCAGCAAATCAGAATACTAAAGTGTGTTCTAAAAAGTCATAGGACTCCTTAGGACACACCTGAGGGTTCTAATGTATTGAAAGGGGTCATCAAGGCTTCCTAGGGGTCCTAGTACACCTTATCACATGTTAGGACCCCTAGGAAGTCCTCATGATTCCTTTCGACACATTGGAATGCTCAAGTGTGTTCTAAGGGGTTGTAGGACCCCTTAGGACACACTTGAGGGTTCTAATGTGTCAAAAGGGCTCATGGGGACTTCCTAGGGGTCCTAACACATGACAAGGCATACTAGCACCTCTTCAAAGTCCTCATAACCCATTTCAACACATTTGAATACTCAAGTGTGTCCTAAGGGGTCGTAGGACCCTTGAGGACACACTTGAGGGTTACAATGTGTTGAATGGGGTCATGGGGACTTTATAGGGGTCCTAATGAGTGAAAAGGCATACTAGGACACATAAGAAGTCCTCATGACCCCTTTCAAAACATTTGAATGCTCAAGTGTGTCCTAAGGGGTCATAGGACCGCTTAGGACACACTTGAGGGTTCTAATGTGTCGAATGGGGTCATGAGGACTTCCTAGAGGTCCTAACATGTGATAAGGCATACTAGGACCCCTAGGATGTCCTCATGACCCCTTTCAACACATTCAAATGCTCAAGTGTGTTCTAAAGAGTTGTAGGACCCCTTAGGACATACTTGAGGGTTCTAATGTGTCGAGCGGGGTCATGAGAACTTTCTAGGGGTCCTAAGATGTGATAAGGCATACTAGGAACCCTAGGAAGTCCTCATGACCCCTTTCAACACATTGGAATGCTCAAGTGTGTCCTAAGGGGTCATATGACTCCTTAGGACACACTTGAGGGTTCTAATGCATCGAATGGGGTCATGATGACTTCCTAGGTGTCCTAACACATGATAAGGCATACTACAACCCCTACGAGGTCCTCATGACCCCATTCAACACATTAGAACCCTCAAGTATGTCCTAAGGGGTCCTACAACCCCTTAAGACACACTAGAGGGTTCTAATGTATTGAATTGGGTCATGAGGACTTCCTAGGGGTCCTAACACGTGATAAGGCATACTAGAAACCCTAGGAAGTCCTCATGACCCCTTTCAATGCATTGGAATGCTCAAGTGTGTCCTAAGGGGTCGTAGGATCCCTTAGGACACACTTGAGGGTTCTAATGTGTCAAATGGGGTCATGAGGACTTCCTAGGGGTCCTAACATGTGATAAGGCATACTAGGAGACCTAGGAAGTCCTCATGACCCCTTTCAACACATTGGAATGCTCAATTGTGTCCTAAGGGGTCCTATGACTCTTTAGAACACACTTGAGCATTCTAATGTGTCAAATGGGGTCAAAATGACTTCCTAGGGGTCCTAACATGTGATAAAGCATACTAGGACCCCTAGGAAGTCCTCACGACCCCTTTTGACACATTGGAATGCTCAAGTGTGTCCTAAGGCATTGTAGGACCCCTTAAGACACACTTGAGGGTTCTAATGTGTTGAATGGGGTCATGGGGACACCCTAGGGGTCCTAATGCATGATAAGATGTAGCAAGACCCCTAGGATGTCCTCATGACCTCTTTTGACACATTTGAATGTTCAAGTGTGTCCTAAGGGGTCATATGACCTCTTAGGACACACTTGAGGGTTCTAATGTGTTGAATGGGGTCATGAGGACTTTCTGGGGGTCCTAACACATGATAAGCATACAAGGACCCATAGGAAGTCCTCATGACCCCTTTTGACACATTTGAATGCTCAAGTTTCTCCTAAGGGGTCGTAGATTCCCTTAGGACACACTTGAGGGTTCTAATGTGTTGAATGGGGTCATGAGGACTTTGTAGGGGTCCTAACATGTGATAAGACATACTAGGACCCCTAGGAAGTCCTCATGACCCCATTTAACACATTAGAACCCTCAGGTGTGTCCTAAGGGGTCCTACCCTCAAGTGTGTCCTAAGGGGTCATAGGACCCCGTAGGACACACTTGAGGGTTCTAATGTGTTGAATGGGGTCATGAGGACTTCCTAGGGGTCCTAACGCATGATAAGGCATACCAGGACCCCTAGGAAGTCCTCATGACCCCTTTTGACACATTGGAATTCTCAAGTGTGTCCTAGAGAATTGTAGGACCCCTTAGGACACACTTGAGCATTCAAATGTGTCAAAAGGGGTCATGGAGACTTCTTAGTGGTCCTAACACATCATAAAGCACATTAAGACCCCTAGGAAATCCTCATGACCCCTTTCAAAACATTTGAATGCTCAAGTGTGTCTTAAGGGGTTGTAGGACCCCTTAGGACACACTTGAGGGTTCTAATGTGTCGAATGGGGTCATCATGACTTTCTAGGGGTCCTAACACATGATAAGGAATACTAGGACTCCTATGAAGTCCTCATGACCCCTTTCAACACATTTAAATGCTCAAGTGTGTCCTAAGGTGTTGTAAGACCCCTTAGGACACACTTGAGGGTTCTAATGTGTCGGAAGGGGTCATGAGGACTTCCTAGGTGTCCTAACATGTGATAAGGCATACTAGGACCCCTAGAAAGTCCTCATGACCTCTTTCAACAAATTGAAATGCTCAAGTGTGTCTTATGACTCTTTACGACACACTTGAGCATTCAAATGTGTCGAAAGGGGTCATGAGGAGTTCCTAGGGGTTGTAGTACACCTTATCACGCGTTAGGACCCCTAGGAAGTCCTCATGACCCATTTTGACACATTAAAACCTTCAAGTTTGTCCTAAGGGGTCCTACGACCCCTTAGGACACACTTGAGCATTCAAATGTGTCAAAAGGGGTCATGAGGACTTCCTAGGGGTCCTAGTAAGTAATTATTATTTATTTTTGAATTGAGTTATCTTTAAAGTCATAACTGACATACTTATTGAAAAATAATTATACCTTTTAAACCGTTTAACTTTTTTGAAATTTGAAACATGCGTCACGTTCTATGCTTCGGCTACTATAAGAAAAAAAAAGTTTTGAATTTGGTAAAATTTTGAATTAGTTAAGGTGGTCAGACATGAGAGTTTTTTTATTCTGAAAAATTTGTAGTAGAAAATTCATAATTAATTATTTATTTGGTCAAAAATTACAAAAAAATATGCGTCACATCCGAGCATGAGTCTACTACTTATATCTAGAATCCTGGGAAAATATATCATCAATTGATTGTGATTACGGTGGTTAGACATAGACGTACTTTTTATCTTTTCCCTGAAATTTTTGTAGTACTGCATACAAATCTAAAATTTTGAACAATTAGACAAAAAAGATTTCAAACAAGGGCTAGTAGTTTAGAAACTACATTCAATTTCTTACAGATTCTATTCTTACAACTTTTTCACATAAGGTTCATAAGATCTTCAACCTTTTACGTCAAGTTGACTAACCCTAATTTTCTAATTTTTCATTGCCACTTAATCCCATAGTTTGGTATACCATGATCCTGCACATACCCATATATATATATATATATATATATATATATAGACATAGACATAGACAGAGACAGAGATAGAGACATAGACATAGACATAGACATAGACATAGACATATACATATACATATACATATACATACATACATACATACATACATACATATATATATATATATAGTAGACTAGGCTTTTGAGGATACCTGTTTTGAAAGTTTCAAGCCAAACAAACATTAGATCTTAACCTAGCATGAAATTAATTCAAAACAAAGAAAACTCTAAACTAAGCCACCCCAGATAGAGCTTAAACAGGTGCACCCAAGCACTGTTTGATTTGCTCTTGCTTAAGGGATGTGGGTGTGCTCTCTAAGCACTTGGAGCATGTTCCTAATGCTTATTTGGAAGGATTAAGACTCATGAGAACCCCATAAGTGGCACAAAATAGGTATAGAACACCTGATTTGCCCCTAAGGCCTCAAGGATCCAAATGATGTTGAAATGAAGATTAAGCTACATGATGTTTATGCTAAGATTGATTTTAATCCAAATAGAGATGTGATGATGATGATATGTTATGCAAAACAATGAAGTAAACTAAGTTAATCTATTATTGCTAAGCTATGATGTGTTAGAAAGCTTGAATAAAATAAAGAAATCTAACAATTCGGAATGATTATGCTAGAGCTATAAGTAAAAGAGCATGATAACAATGCATGAAGATGAAAGACTAAGCTAATGAATTTCTCTTGGAAGAGGGAGTATTTATAGGATTTCCTAAGGGCTTGGGTTAGGAAGAAAGGTTAGAGTTTGGGGTAAGGTTAGGGTCTTGAGTCAAGGGGATAAGGATGAAGACTTTCTAGAAGAGTCTAGGCTTTGGATGAGGATAAAGACTTTCTAGAAAAGTCTAGGCTTTCTAAGGATAAATATGGAATTTAGGAAATAAATAAAGTTTTATTTATCTCAAAGGCTTTAATGAGTTTGAGGCTCATTAGGGGTAGGGTTTGACTAGGAGTCAAAGGAGACTTAGATTAGCTTAGGGAAAGTAGGTAATTTCTCCTAAATGGGTTTAGGGAAGGATTAGGAAAGTTCTAGAAGAGTCTAGAGTTTTTCTAGGGTAAATTAGGAATTGAGGATTAATATTTAATCTTAATTAAATATTCTTGAGTTGGGATTAGGATTAGGAAATGATGGGATTAGCCTTTAATCGAAATTAAAGAAGGATTAGAAGATTCTAGAAGAGGTTAGTGGTCTTAAAAAAATTGGCCAAGTTTTGGGCAAAAAATAAATAAATTATTTATTTTGGGATTTTTGGTCAATTTATTAATTAAAATAATTAATAAATAGGGAAATAATGTTTAAATAAGATTTAAACATTTTTGGGAGAGATTTCTTAATTAAATATTTTTAATTAAGGTAAAGGGATTTAATGACATAAAAATTAATTAATTAATTAATAAATGATGATGTCATCAGGGTTTTCAAAAAATAAAAATACTTTATTTTCTAAAGGATTTTTAGGTGTCTACATTTTGCCCCTCTTTGATGTCATGCCACAAGTGGCATGACGTCAAAGACAAGAAAATAAGATGCCCAAGGCTAGAACTTAGAGGAATAAGGGGTTGTGCCCCCTCAAGAAAATAACGCAAGGAGTAAACGTTGTGGAATTTTCTCGAAAGGAAACAGAGAAGGAAGAACCTAGGAAGAAGTGGAGATAAATAACTAGACTTCCAAGAGAAAAGATGGGTGAATGCAAGATGAGATGGAATGCAAAATGCAGGATGCAGCAATATGAGGATGTAAGATTAATCTATATGATGCAGAATGGGGGAGCTCCATGCTTTAGATCTTTTAGAGAGCACAACCTAGTTTGATATAGCAATGCTAGAGACCTGCCAAGGATACTGGGATCACAAGGCCTTGTCACCAGCGTTGCATAAGACTGACGCTAAAAAGACATGTAGGGTTTCCCCAGCATCACACATGAAGCCCGAAGGAGGCATGGTGGAAACGATGCTGAAGAAACCACAAACACACGACTGACTCACAGGCAGAAGCAAAAGATCAAAATAATTTGCCCCAGATTATCCTCATTTGCAGCGCACCATGATATAAAGGATTGTGGTGACTTTGAGTAGAGAACAATGAGAAGCCGTAAAAGATTAACAAGACCCAAAGAACAAAAATCCAAGTTTAAAATGATAACTCCAAAAGACAACCTTTTCCAAGAAGAGAGATTTGATTTGACTGATTGATGGCGGGAAGATTGGTCTGAATGTGTGGAAGGATGCATCGACACAGACCTAGTGTGCTTGGTGGAAGATTGGGTCAGGCAGGAGGAAGGATACATCCTCAAGGACCCACTGATTGATGGGAGAATGTTGTGTTGCTGGCTGGAAAATGATGAAGTTCAAAGATGGTCATGATGATCAAGGATAGTCGACAATTGATGTTGTTGAAGTGCGAGGTTGGGTAGGACAAGATTTTTGACCAGATACTGCTGTAGGACTAACAAGGATATGTACAACAAGATAGGAACAAGGGCTGACTGACACAAAGGATGGGACCTAAAGACACATATGTAAAAATGAGTTTAGGTGGAGACACAACTGACGCTTGGTACAAGACTCAGGATTAGGATGTAAAAAGAACTTGGGGATGAAGCTGAAAACTCCAAAGATATGCAAGACGATGCCCCAGTTGGGCTGGAAGGCCAAGATGGACTTGTGATGGATGATGTGTCCTGAAATGACATGAATTTGGGAAAGACATATCCCAATGATGATGATTGGATTGAGATCAAGGCTTGCTACAAGACTAGGAACAAGACTAAGGATTTGGATTGGATGGATTGGCTTGATCTTGGATGTTGGATAGCTAAAAGATGTGGATAGGATTGGAAGATGTTGGAAGATTGCTAGCAATAGTTGGATATGGATGGATGGCGTTGGATTGCATGAAAGGTAGCCTATAGCTAGATACCAATGACAAGGGAAGATACCAAGTGATGGCGATGGAGGAAATGCTTAGGATGAGGATGATGGAATTGCTAGGAGATTTGGATAGAGGAAGATTTGGATTTGGATGGAAGAACACTTGAGGATTGGATAGAGGAATGCTTGGGGAGATTGGATGGTAGATTTTCTTGAGGATTGGAAGAGGAATGCTTGGGGAGATTGGATGGCGAATTTTCTTGAGGATTAGAAGATGGAATGCTGGAGGAACCGCTGAGGGATCTAGATAGAGGAATGCTCAAGGATTGGATGGTGGATTTTCTTAAGGATTTGGGAGATGGAATATTTTGGATGAAAGATAGTCTCCAAGGAATATATCACCAAGGAATAAGATGCCCCCTACTTAGGATAGTTCATTCATTTAGAGGCAGTAGGATGGGGTATGATTGGATAGAAGATATGCTGATAAGAGGATGAGGAAGGTAGATGGAAGCTAGGATGAATGGATTGGATAGAGGATATGTAGCTGAAAGGTGTGATGGATGCTAAGAAGGTGCCCAAAAGTATGTATACCTGGTAGTCTTTGTTTTGTCATCAAGATCCAAAGGAGGGTGAAGGAGGTGAGAGACAAATGGGATGGAGGAGATGTTGGATAAGAGGCGATAGAATGGAATGGCCCCCAACTGCAGAAAGGAATTGGGGGGGAGGCCTACACATGACGCCTGTTTGCCAAGTTTTCATCATGGTACTTGTCCAAGGTGCTTGAATTGCCAAGTTTTCACCATAGGATGAATGTTTTTCTCTTTTCTTTTTTTATACTTTTCTCTTGATTTTTTCCAATTTTTTATGGATTTTCTAATTTTTTGTTGACTAGATGCTAACCTTCTGATATTTCTGATGTGTTGCTATCTTTCTAATTTGATGTTTGTCATGTTGCTGACTTTCTAATTTTGCTGACTTGCTGATTTCTCTGATTTGTCACTGGCTTTCTTCACTGATCTTTCTGATGTGCTTGGATGTTGGTACAACTTTGTTAGGATGGAGGAATTATGCAAAGGCATGGATGAGAAGGGGGAGATGGGAAATATGGTGGTATAAAGATGGAAAGTGATCATGATAGGGGGATGTTGTCAGGATCAACATTGGCACATGTTGTGGGGAAGGTGGATGAAGTGGATAGGACATGGAAGATAGAGGTGGATGTGATGGAGGATTTATGCTAGAAGATTTCGGATCTTTGGGACCCAAAATAGATTTAGGAGATGGAGGAGAAGATTGAGTAGCTAGGGGATTAGCAACTTTGGATGCCATTATGGATGTTTCTTTTAGATGCATTACATCTTTTTGCGTTGGGATCCACATCATTTTTGCTTTAGCTTTGATGGGCCTTTGTGACCATTGGTATGCATCAGCTTTTTCTTTTGCTTTGCTGAGCCTTAGTGGCCATGTAGTAAATTTTTCTTGTGCTTTACTGGGCCTTTGCAGCCATTGGGATGCTTTGGATTGCTTGATTGGATTTTTCTTGGGTTGAGCATGTCATTTAGACTAGACATGGCAATCCTTAGATCTGTGTGGATATTTTCTTTTATTCATATTGGATATGGCATCCAAATTGTGGGGAGCATCAGAGTGAATATGAGGAGATGTGTGGGATGGAGGAAATATGGATGGAGAGATGGAAGGAGATTGCTAGATAGGATATGTGGGAATGTGCCTTTGTTGATCCTGACTAGGGATGTTTGGATTTTGGATGAAGGACTGAGTAGGATAAGATGGGCGATGATGTTCTGGGATGTAGGGTCCCAAAATGGATTTGGTATGTAGAGGATATGTGCTGGAAGATTTTGGGACATAGGGACCCAAAATGGATTTGGAGGATGAAGGAGGAATGTGATAGGTTGTCTTTGGTTGTAACAATGGAGGAGGAGGAATGGTGTTGTATGCTTTGGAAGATGTGATGGTGGGTTTGGAAGGATGCTTGAATTTAGCTGTAGTTGTACCAACATTTCTGGAGAAAGTTCCTTCTTCTGATGTGTGACCAATGCCACATAACTTTGGATGTTTCTTGTCTTGGATAGGCTCCAAATTTCCTTGTTCATGGATGCCTAGGCCTTTGCCTTGATAATTCCATTTCTTGAGCATTTTATCCAAACAAGGATATTTTTGACTTGGGGAATATGATAAACATCTAGTTTCTAGTTCCCTGATGGAAGATATGGAACTTATTGCTTCTGCTTCAAGTGGGTTACCTCTGACAAATGTAAGTGGTCCAAGAGGATAGAGTGCTGGTAGCTGGATAGTTTTGATCGGAGGATCCTCAAGAGGAGAGGATGGGATGATGGGATCTTGACTGGGATTGGGAGATAGTAATAGATCTTGAGATGGAGGAATAGTCAGGCCTCTAGGTCTACTATTCAATGGCACAATACCCTCTATTATAGAGAATCTTTCATGTTAGCCCCTCCTTGGCTTGCTAAGTTTGATTGGAAATGGGTTCATCATGGGGAATTTTTCCGCTTCCTAGGCATTCCCTTTGCCTTTCATGGTTCTTATGTGGACTTATAGAATGTTGTGATTGCTAAAATTGAGAATAATTTTCAGTATTGAATCTCTAAACCCCTTTCTCTTATGGGGAAATTTTAGATTTGTTCTAAGGTTCTGGCTGCTACTCATGTTTACTATTCTTCTTGCTGGGATCCCTCTAAAGCCTCATACCTCAAGCCAAAATGCCTTCTCAGATACTTTCTCTGGGCTTTAGGAGCTGATGGTTATGGGTTACATAGAGTGGCTTGGGAGTATTGTTCTCTCCCTAGAGACTCCGGTGGCCTTGGTCTTCTTTCCACTCAGAAGAAAGGGCTCTCTCTTTGTACCAAGTGGATTACTCATGCTCTCACTAATGATGAGGCTTGGAAAATCCTTGTTAGGAATTGTATTTCTTTAGGCTACCCTATCCACAAGCCTACTTCGAAGGGAATTGGACTTCAGACTCTTCTCATTATGAGGGAGCATGTTCAGATTCAAGACACTTTCATCATAAAGAGCATATGGAAAGCTTGGGAAGAAATCAAGCCTTGGCTTTAGTGGGATGGTGATGGCTTTCATAATGATATTTCTTTCAATCAACAGAACCTCTCATGGTCTCTGTTGTTTTCCATTCAAGGTATTACTCTGGCTAAGACTCAAGGGGCCAATGCTCTACATTTTTTCAAACATGGCATTCGGACTCCTAAGGACCTCTTCTCCAGGATCACTATGAGCCTCTGCTCTTGGGATGATATGCGGGTTCAGTAGCATTTGCCTCACCCAGATCGTCAAACTTTTGATCTATTGGTTTTTGCCATTCCAGATCATTTGCTTCAAAAGCTTGGTGTTTAGTCTGTTCGACCTTGGTGGAAGGATTGGAAATGGTATCCTGACACTCCTTTAAGTAATTAAAAGCTGCGGTTGGGATACAGATGGTTGTCTCCTCATCTTCCCATGGTGAACATTCTCAACCAGAGATGGCATCTGCACTTTTCTACATACCACTGAAGCTCTCATTTCCAGATCATTTCATTTGCCATTATAGAGCCCAAGATGGCTCTCTTTGCTTGGTGTTTAATTTTCCAAGGGCTAATTATGGGGCCTAGGCTCAAACACCTGGGTTTTCATAACCCTCGGTGTCCATTTTGTGGTCACCCTGAGACTTTTGTGTACATCTTCTGGTTCTAAAGGAGAGCTCAACAGTATTGGTAGTGGATTCATGATTTTTTCAAACCTTTTAGGCCTGATCCTTTTTCTTGGCATGTGATTGTCCTGGGAGATTCTCCTAGGATTCCTTCCAAATTTACCCAGATTTGGCATACTTTTAGGATGGATATTTTGTTCACTTTATGGAAAGATAGTAATATTGTTCTCTTTTCTCACAGCTTTCTTGATACAAATGTTACTCTATATAATAAAACTTACATATGTAAAAATGTAATGATGCAGATTTAGGTGCAAGCTAACAAAGTGGCTCTGGAGGTGGCTCACCTTCAGGAGTTGCTCAATCACTGGGGAAATACTCCTTGCACAATTGCTCGGGTTCCTCTTGAGTCAATTTTTGCAAAAGGTACCCCACCTAGGGGTCACCATCATGGGCATAGCTCCTCGGCTTGCCACTCCCATACTCTAC